>APFE030899974.1:0-10884 GCA_000404065.3 Pinus taeda
CCTTTGTCAAGGTGAACCTATGTATACCTCTCTTTATTCATTCTTTGTAGTCTAATCATTAATTCTTTGCTATTGACCAACTACACTATGATATATCATCTGAGTGAGTTGCCATCAAGGACAACACCTGTATCATAATGCCAACAATCTCCCCCTTTGGACTTGATGGCAACAACAACACCAAGTCACTCTCCCCCTTTCACATCAAGGGCAAAGGGCAGACCAAGATATTCTCTCCCTTTGATATACATTATGCTGTCCATACTCCCCTTGAGTACATGTTGAAATCTTTGATTGAGCTCCCCCTTTGTACATGCAAAGATGTACCAATCCGTCCATGCTCCCCCTGAGCACATGCATAGTCTACAAAAATATTTTTCAAAAGAATAACGTGACTCTACAACTCAACTAAGTGAGTATGACCTTCCTATCAGCAATGACTCATACATACATCCATCTACCAACCAAGTGGGGATATACCAAGTTTGACTCATCCACCCAAACAAGTGGGGATATACCATTTGTTTATACATGTCAAAACAAGAAATATTACATCAACCATCCCATGCATAGTGGGGTTACAAATTAGGTCTTTTCATGACCTTTACATCAAATTATATACATGACATTTATAACAAGGACAACCGACCTAAACAAGATCATGATAGTCATCAGTAACTATCATATACCATATGATCTTCACCATCAGCGGCATCAAGATCAACAACCTGTATATTTCCATCATCAAAGGAGTCACCTGAATCAAAACAACTATGTGGATCTGTATCAAGATCTTCTAAGATAATGCCAACAATGCATTATAAGAATCATATGCTCCCCCTAAAGTTGTGCCAACCAACACATACCATGATTAAACCATATCAGACTTCTTTTCCTGAGTCTATCCTGCTGCTTTTTCTTCAAAGCACCATATACGCGACTGTGCAGCATCTAACTCACGTATATACGCGACTTCTTTCATAATATCTATGTATGAAAATTGGAATACTGAAGGTTTACACTTTCAGCTTCCCCTGGGTCTGTTATGTCTACAAACTGAGCTATGCCACATCTTTCTGACAATACTTTCGTCTTCTTCAATACCTTGGATTGTGATGATGTATGCTCTTTTTGATTTGATGTCCTAACTTTTCTCCTGCATTCCTTTACTTTATGTCCAAACTTGTTACATACATAACATCTTACATGTTTCATATTCCTTCTATTGCAATCAATAGCTTTGTGACCAAACATATTGCAAGCAAAACAATATCCCTTAAAGTACCTGGAATGTGATGATATTTCTATGTGATGGTTTTGAACCATTCTACTTCTGCATTTGGCTGCAACATGTCCAAAATTATGACATATAAGACATTCAACATCATTCCTTGAAGGAAATAACCGACTATCTCTTCCACAGTTAGGAGTAACATATTTTCTTTGACGAATTTCTTTCCTTGGTTGCTGATGGGGTTGACTTTTTATTTCCTTGTTGAGCATGTCAGATTTTTCATTGGAGTTTCTTACCTTACCTTGTGAGCTAGATTCACCTTTATGAAAATCAAGACCAATCTTTATAATGGGTGAACGCTGAACTTTGAGGATTTCATCTAACGTTTCTGATCCTTTAGCAAATCTAAGATTCAGAGTCTTTGTCTTTTCAAGTTATTTTCTTAGACTTGCTACTTCACATTCTAACACTTCATTATGTCTGTCCTTTTCAGTGATTTGATGTGTCACTGTGTTTATGAATGTATCCTTTTCTGCCACACTGATTTTAAGTTGACTGATTTCTTTAAGGAAATCTTCCTTTTCGAAGCCATTATTTTCATATGCCATGAGTAGTTTAATTTCTTGATCATATTCATCACTATTGTACAAGCCATCACTATCATCATGAGTATAATAACTTATATTACCTTCATCAGACATCTTTCCTTTGTTATAAGGGCATCTAGCAGCGTAATTACCAAATCTTCCACAAGAAAAACATTTGAATGGTAGC
Organism: Pinus taeda; assembly: GCA_000404065.3. Lineage (NCBI taxonomy): Eukaryota > Viridiplantae > Streptophyta > Pinopsida > Pinales > Pinaceae > Pinus > Pinus taeda. The sequence goes on from APFE030899974.1 coordinate 2,009, forward strand.
TTACCTTTAAACCTTCCAGAACCTCGTTGAAGCTTCTTGACGAAATTTACCTCATCTTCTTCTTCTGAAATGTGTCCTGATTCATAGAGTTTTTCTTTTCCCTTTGCTAATGCTTTAAATGCAGCTTCTCTCATATCTGATGGTCCTCCTTTTCTCATTTCAAAGGTAGTTAAGATTTCGTGAAGCTGTGTCATAGTGATGTTTTGCAGATCTTGTTTTTCTTCTATGGAAAACACTTTGGGTTCAAATTTAGTAGACAAGGATCTCAAAACTTTCTCAACTAAGACAACTTCCTTAATTTCTTCACCCAGATTCTTCATATAATTGACAATTGGCCATGCTTTCATCACTATGCATCTTAAGAGTTTCATACTGAATTCTGAGAGTTTGAAGCTTAGCACGTTTTACCTGAGAGTCTCCTTCGTAGCTTAGAATGATTTTTTCCCATATTTCTTTTGCTGATTTGAGCTGCATGACTTTGACAAACTTCCCAATAAAATAGTGACAGCTTTGGCATTGGTTTCATAATCCTTTTTACCTACTGTATCTGTAAGAATTGTTGTTGGAAATGTATATCCTTTTTCCACAATTTCCCAAACATCCATTCCATGCGATTGTAGATAGGTTGTGGTTCTTATTTTCCAGTAAACAAAATTGCTCCCATCAAAGATTGGTGGTCTGATGGATCCCATGTTCTCTTGATTATTCATTTTGATGGATCTCCCTTCAAGCGATCAAGCTTCTTCTGAAGGACCTGCTCTGATACCAATTGTTAGAAATAATACTGAGAGGAGGGGGGGTGAATCATTATTATCAAATCAATAAATTTTTCATTTCCATACTATGATACATATACGCTATTTTAGTTAATGGAACTTGTGCGTACATGCAACTGTATTTAATGAAACTAGCGTATATCCAGCAAACTTATGATTCAGTTAATTCATCATATGTTGATCATTAATCAGTGCATCAGTACTTCATTTAACCATATAAATAGTAACTAGGTGCAATAAAAATAGAACAAACCATCACACATAAGAAACACACATGAACACCAAGGTTTAAGGTGGAAACCTAATGCGGGACAAAAACCACCTGTTGTTATCTTCTTTTAATATAAGAAAAACATGTTTGCAATCTTGTACTGGCACAGACTCATACCAGTACACAGGCACCCACATACAGAAGGCTACAACCTTCTCTCGTTTTCCAGCTTCTACTGGAAGGGAGCTACAACCCCCTAGCTCTTGTACTAGTTGATCTGTTTACTAGTACGTAAGCGCCGACATTCTGAAGGCTCCAACCTTCACTCGTTTTGCAGCTACTACTGGAAGGGAGCTCCAACCCCCTTGCTCTTGTACTAGCCGATATCTTTATTAGTACGTATGTGCCAGCCTACAGAAGGCTACGACCTTCTCTCTTCCTCCAGGGACCACGTTTCACAAATTTTCATACTGGATACTCCTGGAACACAACACCATAATCTGAAGCCCATGTTTCATCCAATTTTCATACTAGACCCATCAACAAAATTAAAACTCACAAATCATAACTATAATACAATCATCAAATACATCTACATCTACCAATCACTGAGATTCTGAATCACCCACAACTGAATCAACCAATCTATCTGAACTTTTAGAATACAGTCAACAAAACATAGTCACCAGAACACATAGTAGAACCCAGGTCTCTATAACATCAATCACAAGCAATTGAGACTTCAACCATTAAGTTCATAAAGTATACGCTACTTGGTTGTGCTGAACCAGCGTGTATACACCCTTTTACCAAAGGGAACCAACGTACAAATCTGAAAATAATTACTTATACCTTCGCTGCAATTTTCTACTTCAGGCATACCCAGATCATCATATATAAAGGATAAAACATACGTCAGTATTTAGATCTGAACTATTAATACCATATAATGATAATGCATTTTAGTCTTCATGATCCCGGTCCATCAACCTTCATTCGCCACATAGGTGCATCCTTACCAAAGCATCACAAACCCATAACCTGCATACTGGATCTCACACTTCATCAGCTATTCAATACTTGCACACTTTGGCCTAATGATCATCTCCTCCTTTTATAGTTTTATACCTTTCTCAACACCATGGACCAAAACCACTTAGGACCAATACCTTGGACCCAATACCTCGGGTCAATACCTCGGACCAGATACCTTGGACCAATACCATGGATCAAAATACCATGGACCAAATACCTTGGACCAAAACTTAGTTTTCCAAGATATACACAATTTTCTTTCTGTGAAAGCGTGTGTGTACGTTATATGCTCCTTTTGGTCTGGTAACCCACGTGTATATGCTCCTTTGTCAAGGTGAACCTACGTATACCTCTCTTTATTCATTCTTTGTAGTCTGATCATTAAATCTTTGCTATTGACCTATTGCACTATGATTTTTCATCTGAGTGAGTTTCCATCAAGGACAACACCTATATCATAATTCCAACAGTAAGCCACAATGACCTGTTTGGAGCAGCAAAACCCTAGAATCCAAACCTCTGATACCAAATGTTATGAAACCAGCATACATAAAGATATGAAAGATAGATCAACGACTTAAAAATTAGCCTCTTCGAAGGGGAAACCTCCTTTACATTACACAATTGAACAATTCTTGGATCAAATAAATGGCAAGGCCTCCTTTCTATATAAAGGAGTCTAAGGGGTCCCAATACAATCAAAGCCTACATAACAATAATATTGTAGGGGCACAATAATAACAATAGCGGGCTTCTATGGGGAATAATATTAACAACATTAGGACTATATGGGAACAATAATACAATAAGGTGGTTGCACTAATAACAATAAGGCGTTACACTAGTAGTATAGGGACCTAACAAGATGATTGCAATCCATTTGCCTCTTCTACCATCTAGGTCAGTTTGTGTAAGAATATCCTTTACCACAACACTTGGGACAAATGCAATGATACGAGAATGTAGGATATACAATCTAAATTCTTTTAATGCTTTAACCAAAGAAAAGGTTTCTTTCTCCATGATGTTATATTTTAATGAGGCATCCCTTAAATATATGTTGAATAAAGCTATGGTTTTTTCATGTCCTTCATTGTTTTTATGTAACAAGTAGCTACAATAGTATGCTCAGATGCAAAATAAAAAATCATAAAATCCTTTGTAAATTCGGGGCTTATCAAAACAAGAGCAGTGGCTAAAGATAATTTTACTTCAATAAAATATTTATTGGCTTCAGTATTCCATTTTATTTCAATATCTTTCTTTATCATGTTTGTAATGGATCTTAAGATTTTGGCCAACCTAGGAATAAATCTTCTGAGGAAAATTATCCTACCAATGAAGGATTGAATTTCTTTCTTGTTTCTAGGAGGGTCAATTTTCAGTATGGCTTCGACTCTGTTAGGATCTATCATAATGCCTTCCTTTGAAATGATATGACCTAGAATTATTCCTTACAGTAATCCAAAAAGAGTTTTCTTAGGGCTCAAGGAGATACCATATTTTCTGCATTTTTCAAAAAAAAATCTCAGGTGCAGTAAGTGTTCTTCATATGTCTTTGAAAACACAATAATGTCATCTAGGTAGATTACAATGAACCTATCTATCTCATCAGAAAATTCAATGTCCATTACTCTTTGGAAAGTGGCCCCAACATTCATAAGGCCAAAGGGAATTTTTACATACATAAAAGTCCCTCAGGGATGTAGCAAATGTTGTTTTTTTTTTATCATCGAGATGAACCAGAACCTGGTTGCATCTTGAGAAACCATCTAGCAAAGAGATTTTGCTAGAACCAACTACCTTTTTTAGGATGTGATCCATTTTGGGCAGAGGGTAGTTTTCCTTAAAAGAAACCTTGTTAAGATTCCTAAAATCTACACATATTCTAATTTCTCATGTTTTATTTCTGGTAGGTACTAGATTAGAGACCCATTTCAAAAATCTGAGAGGTACAATGATCTTTGCATCAAAAAAAAATTGACTTCTTTTTCTATCAAAGCTAATAAGACTGGATTCACTCTCCTCAATTTCTGTTTGAATGGTTTTTTATCTTCCTTGATCGGAAAGGTGTGTTGTAAGTGTTAGGTTATACAAATCCCTCTTGCAGACAAGAGTGATATCCCTAGATCCTTGACGGAAACTAGAAACAAGCAAGACAATTGAATTGACCCTTTCCCTAAGTTGGACTTGTTTGAATTATAAGAATTAAAACTAATGTATGACCCTCTTACCTATTTCATGAATGCTCGATGAAGATCCCTTGTTGTGATTTGATGCAGCTCTTCAATGCTTGACAAGACCTGCAACCATAAACCATAAAAGGATCAAAATCATATGCGATATAATAATCCAAACAAAACTTAACCTAATGATCAAGGAGATTAGGGATTGAAATTACCATAATAAACATTGTCAACAATTATAAACCATTCAACATTCCAATAAGACAAATCAATGGGAGAAAGTGTTTATTTGTATTAATCAAAGATAAAGAGGAGCCTTACAACTTTTGCCTTGATGCCATGAGGTTCCTCCCAAATGCCTTCAATCTCCTCCTTAGATGACCAGCTTTCCAATCTCAAACTAACATCATAAGTTTATCTTCTCTTAGTTCTAACCTTCTATAACCCTATACCCTCTAGTCATTTTATAGGCCAAGAGGAAGAAGTTTCAGATCCAAAAGAGGAGGGTGAGACCCCCTAATTTAGGGATTAGGCTTCCACGAGGAAATGGATTAAGATGCATCATCTTAGGGTTATAGTTTGAATAGTCATCACCTGGAAGCTTTTAGTTGGGAAATATTCAACCAACTATGTTTCTAGGATGTACTTTTTATTTTTACTTTCTTTAATTCACCTGCGTCAGTTTATAGTGGCAGACAGAGTGAAACTTAACAAGGTGTGACAGTTATTTTCCCCAAATTTCTCATCTCCTTCAAGATATTTTTTGTTGTTTGACTTCTAAGGGGGTTCAATCAAATATGTTCATGGATGGTAAAAAGACCCATAAACTGATCAAGTGTCATGGCAACAAATTCACATGTAATAGATTTCCCCCTAAATTGCGAAGTCTGTAAAATATTGAAGCGAATTATCATTCCAATGATTGGATCAGAGACAATGGTTGGAAACCTATAGGGAACATTCAAGGACTAAAATGAAAATGTATATCAATAATCATTGAGGTAGGCATTCCCATACTTAGAGTAAAGCGAACTCAATGAACAAGCATGGAAAAACCAAAATCATATAGATAGTAGACATAGTATGGATGCAACCATATGTCATAAATGGGTCTACATAATCATGAATATAAAATCTCCTCACAACCTGGATTGACGAAACTAGATCTAGGGTCTTGATCTCCATCTCTCGATCAAAAGTATGAATATAACCATGTGAGTGAATGTTTCGAAGTCGAACATGGAAAAATCCACTTGATTACCAGTAAATGATGTGAACCGTTAACAAGTGTGAGAGAAACCACCAATAATGACAATGGTTCTCAAGTTACTTCTAGTACAATCTATGAAGTGCGAATAAGTGATCTGAAGTCAAACACTCATAGAATCATTCGATCGAAGTCCAATGATGAGAACCAGTCGTCAAAGGCGAGAAACCTGCCATTAAGACATGCAAGCCTCAAGGTACTAAAGGTTTCTAGATCAACTTCCTAGATAATGAGTTGAAGTTGATAGGAAGCGACCCATCGTAGGAAAGCCTATGACACGAAACACAGTGTCAAGTTTTGAAAATAGTTGGCAAGGATTGACTCAAGGATGGTCGACGCAATTGAAGGCTAAAATTTGCAAAGGAACTTGAACTAAGGTTTAATTTCTCTTGAACACATAACGACATGACAATTGACTTGGAAACGTTTGACTTAATGATAATACCCAAAACCATGAAGACTTTCAATGAGGTTCGATTAATTGTAAGACAAATGGATTTCCCAACCCGAACATGAATGTGACAAAGTGCCTGTTCAAGAGAAACATGCTACCTTTAGAAATGAAATGTAAAATGGACACCATTTCCCAATTTTCCCCCACCATTACTGGAAAGTACCTCTTTTTTTTTTTACAATCTTGAGGAGGATAACATATGCTTGGACGGTAAGCTCATCCTTTAGATGAGTCCATCGAAGTATTTTTAACGAACCCTAAGAAGGAATGGTTCGGTCCAATTTTGCTTAACGAATCCTATAATGTTTAATTTTTATGAGCCTAGTAAAGGAGTAAATCGATGTCGTTTTCTTTTAAAGAGTTTGAAAAATACACAAAAAAGAAACTCATTCAGTTCTTTTACCATAAAATTTTAACGAGCCCAGAGAAAGTAAATCTCGGTCATTTTTAGTTTTAAAGAGTCAGAAGAAAATCATAAATAAACTCCATCATGTTCTTTTTCATACGTTTAGTCTCTCAAGTCTGAAAAAGGATAAAATAATACAAGAGGGAACTCTATTAACCATGTTTGAACAACGTATAGCTTTTTTGTAAATAGTCCTAGCTTAGTCCGTAAAAGGGGTAAACTTATACTAAGTGGATGGCTGTTCATTTACTTTTAAGAGTTCGAACAATCAAGTACTCGACAATCTTCTCATATTTCAAGAGTCTGAAAAGGGCTCAAAAGAGGACTCTATGGTTTCGCTTTTTCGTAAGTTTTAACGAGTTTGAAAAAGTGATAAAAATATACTCATATTACCGACTTTCAATTTAATTAACCAAGAGGAAAAGACAAAAAGAACTCGGCATTTTCATGTGCGTTTTACGAGCATGAAAAGATAGAAAAAGAAGCTCAGGATTTTCATGAGTTTAACGACTCTTGAAAATAATAGTTGAAATGGACTCGAGATAAGTTTGCCTTTTACACAAGCATGAAACAAAGAAAAATTGTGCTTGAGGGTGGTTTCATTTTTACATAAGTTTGAAATAGAGAAAATTTTGCTTGAGATAATTTTTCATGCCCCCAGCATAATGACTGCAAGGGCTCATGCGCCCCAAACTTCATTTCATTCACCTGAGTAGACTACAAGTTACTAATAGGAGGATGAAATGAAGTCTTGTTTACGACATCAGAAAGACTCGATTTAACATTTATGAGATGTAGTTAAAGACTCAACTCAAATAGGGGAGGATTTGTTTCATTTTTTAACGAGCTTGACACAAGAAAAGAAGTATTCTCATATGACCTGTTTCATTTTTTAATGAGTTTTACAAAGTAAAAGAACTATTATAAAGAGACCTATTTCTTTTTTTAACAGGGTTGACATAGGAAAAGAACCATCCTCACACACTTGTTTCAATTTTTAATGAGGTTGACACAGTGAAAGAAGCATCCTTAGGTACCTTGTTTCATGGCTTCCAAATGGAAGAAACATGTCAAGGGACACCCCTTGATCATGGCTTCCAAAAGGTCTTCATCAGATGGAAGAACAGCTCTTTAGGAGGAACACATATTGAGGGGATCAATAGGGATAAGAAAATTGTATTCAAATTCCCCCATTGATGTTTTTTTCATGTCAATTACCAGATCTAAGTCAAAAGAAGTCGAGCAGACAGTGAGAGGCTCACTTGCACCGGTAACAAAAAACATGGGATAAGTTTCCACATAATTAACCCGTGGCAGGGTAGGTACCACTTCCATATAAGGAACATTTAGGGGTGATGGATGACTGGTATTCGAAGCAATATTAACATATGAAAGCCGATCAACTATCACAATGTTTCCATTGTGAGGGAAGGACATAGCGTGAAGGAGTGTCGATATGAAAACTTTCATGGCATAAACATAGTCTCACCCAAGGATAAAATTTAAATCTAAGAGACCTTGGACTACAATAAGATCAATACAAACAATTTTACCTTCCAGAGTAATAGGTAACTTAGGAAGGATCCCTAAAGGTTCACTAATAGTTCTGTTAAAAGCTAACAAATTATGTGTAACAAGCACAAGTTGAGGGGAACCCAAAGCTTGCCAAGAAGTCAAGGATAAAATACTAAAAAGAGCACCTTCATCTACATTTTTGTGACGCACATTCTTACCATAATCCTTCACAATGATTTGGAAAGGTGTGGAATAAGGAAGACGAGGTTTTGCTAGTCTATTCCAATCAAAATAAATAGCCTCGTTACTTGGATGGGGATCAAAATCAATAGATGAAATGTCCCCATGTGTAGAATAATTTGAAGTAACATGAAGAACCTCAGTGGTATGAAATTCACTCTTTAAAGGGAGAGTGGGATCAACCGAATATGGAATCAATTCGACCAATTGATCAACAAATAGTCCATCAACCTAATTAATACATGTTTCACCCTCCAATGGAAGAATGGGATTGATTGTACTTGGATTTAGGTCAATTACTTCATCAACTGACATTAGATGGGGAGAAAGTTTACAGTAATTAGTTGGAAGTTGTTTCTGTGAAACAGTAAGTTTTTCCAACAATTTTGAGGCTTCATCCATGTGAGGGAAAAGGTCACTATGATGAGTCCCTTTGGATAACCTACAAGAAAACCTAACTTTAATCTTTTTTCCTATAATATGAGAATCATTGTGTTATCTCAAAATCAGATCCTGATAGGCTGCTGGCCAAGTTGACTCTAAGTAACTATTTCAAACCTACTTTAGGTTGAGGCTTAGCCTCCTCAACCTGAGAGGGCTCTCTCTAAATGGGTTAATGATTTTGATTATAGATAAGATGGCTAACTCTTGTAAAACAACTGTGAAAAGTGTAATGCCCCACTTAAATCTTATCCTACAAATTTTGTTAATGTTTACATTATCTAAAAATATTCAGAAATATAGGTCTAATATAAATTCATGATTTCCATTATTTAAATTCTCCAC
>APFE030899974.1:11405-31759 GCA_000404065.3 Pinus taeda
AGTAAAGCCAAACTTGTATTACTAAAACAAAGTTTTACATAAGCCAAATACCAGCCTTTTCATAAAATTTCCAACCCTGAGTACATTTCTGCTTCAGCTATATATAGAGCTCTTATTCTAACTGATTGAGATTCCTCCTCAAGCATGAGGGGAATTCGAAAACTACTTCTATTACTGACAGCTATTAAACTCTAACTATTTAATAAATACAACAAACTGTTAACTGGAGTTTTTTAGATATCTAAATCAAATTGAACTCTAACTCCATATTACATGAATCATGGCTTTGATTAAGATAATCCTCTTTCTTTGACATCTGGTTCTCTTTCAGTTTGGCTGAGATGAGTGTTCAATGCTCCACGCTGCTCTTGAATGCTGTATCTTCTTCACTGTTCAGAAAAATTAGGAGACTATCCTTGCTTCTCGGCTTTGTGGTTTTCAATTCCACATAAGTCGGTCTTTATTTTTGTTCCTCAAAACATGACGGTGGCCACGTCTATTGATGTGTTGTCCACTGTTTTGAAACATGATTTGATGATGTGTTATCCACTGTCTTTAAAAACAAAAAAGAAAAACGCATTCAAGTTGTCTGAACCGTGCTTCAATCTTCTCATGATATGACAAAATGCAATCTTTGATCCAAACCATTTATTTCCACTTGTCCTTGTTTGATTGGCTATTCTAACTTCAGATGTTCTCGTTGTATACATCTGTCCTTCAAAATTTTCCCGCTTCTGCTTCAAAACTGCTTGATTTATGTTGAAATCATCACCTTCAGCAGTTTCGTAGCGCGCTACGAAACTGCTGAGTTGTTTTTAAAAAAAACATTGTTTTCAACCCGAGACCTTTATTAATCGAGTGCTTGGTTGCCAAAAATTCTTTTAGACTTTCCAAAAGCTGAATAGGGATTTAGGTTTCTTCAGAAAGGTAAGATCAAGAAAACTTATCAAAATTTCAAAACAAAATCTTACCTGAAATGTAAACTCATTTAGCAGGTCCTTGAGCTGGCTTAGCTGTGCCTTCAGATCTTCTATTTGTTTCTTCATAACCTTATTCCCAGCTCTCAGTTGCATATTAATCATCCTGATGTACTTGGCTTCTTTGATTGCCGGCACTGTCCAGGTGTGAAATTGTGTATTACAATCAACCACTTCTACAGCTGCATTTTCTTCCCATAGGGTTTTAATTATGTAATAGTTTGCTTGTATGATTGCATGTCTTCTAGCAGCTTTCTTCAATTTGGCAATCTCATGCTTAGCTGATTCCAATTTTCTCTTCGGGTCTGCTATATTGTCTTCTTTGGATGTAATGACTGTTTTTCCTGTGTTCTTCCTTTGCTGGCGGTGTGTCCCTTCCCCTTTTTCCTCTGTTCTTGGCAGTGCTTCCTGTACTTGTTGGAATATCCTTGTCATAGGCCTTCTAGGTTTAAAAACAAATTGTTCAGCTAGCTCATCAAATTTAAGCCTTTTTGAGGCTTTGGCTTTCTTGGTGCTCTCTTGTTCTGACCGTATCAATTCAATTTGAACTGGTAGAGACTACTCAAATTCAATAGCATGTAATAAATCATTTAGACTTCCCTTGGAAACTGGACTTTCTTCAACTGCTACAGCTTTACCTTTTTCCTTAGTCATCTGACTTCTTGTTCTTCTCCTTGAGACTACTTCAGATGTGCTTGTTTCAGGTACAGTATTTTTACCATGAGCTTTTTCCTTAGTTGATTGCTAAGGAGGATCTTGAATGATGAGTGGCTTCACTTGTTTTCTTGCTTGTGAATTTGGAACTCTCTTAGCTCTTGCTTCTGTTTGGATCTCTGATATTGTAAAATCTCTTGCATGTAGAGGACTGAGACTAGTCTGGCTTTTGAAGCCAGCCATAAAAATGAACGAATTCCAATCTCTGTCTACCCTTTGGAGCTCATCTAAAACTAGTAGTTTAATCAAACCATGATGAAACAAAGAGGTTTCACAATCCTCTTTCCTCAGCTATACCTTATCACACATCCTACTCAAACTACGGAAAAGATAAAAAGGTAAGTCTATGGAGACCTTCCCTGTGAAATGCAAAAGGAGCTTAAAATGGTATGAGTAAACCTTGTTATACCTTCCTTCGCAAGTCAGATATTTTTGTATGCAGGTGAGTAAATGAGCATAATATTCTTTGACATAACTCTTGGGCACTGCCTTACTTAAATCTGCATTTACAAACTCATTCTTTAAGAACTCCTTGCAAGGATTCATGTCAAATTTGAAAATTTTAAACCATTCCTCTTGTCCTCGTGGGATCTCTGTCACAGTAGATATCACCTCTTGCGAGACCTGCAATTCTATCATAGCTATCTTTGAATTCAAGCCTGTGAAGTTAAGCGCAAATTCTTTGGTTACCTGTGCGTGTCCTCCTTGTAACTTTTTGCAAAATTTCCAGCACCCGGCCTTTTTGAATGCTTTCTCCACCTCTTTATTCCTTAGTGTTATATCTAGGCCTTCAGGCTCAGTCCTTAGACATTTGCCGGATCTGTGCTCCTTTTTCTCCATTGATTTTTCCAAATATTCGCAAACAATGACTACCAGCTTCTGGTTTGAATTGTGATTCAGCTTCTATTTGAATTCAGCCTCGCTTTATTATCAACCTCGCTTGATTATCAGCCTCGCTTGATTATCTTTGTATTTGAGCTTGAAATCTTGCCGTTTAAATCTCTCAAGTTGCAATCTTGCAGATTTGTCATTCATGCAAGATTTACAGCCATCATTAAGATTTATGCACGGTGGCCTTTCTTGGAAATGATGATTCGTGCATATCAAGAGATCTAGTGGTGGTGATAATGGCAATGAGTGGTGAAATGTGATAAAAGGGGTACATGAACTGACATGAGAAGACACGGCCTGTGACTCACCTAACAGACTTGACATTTCGGGAAAGATTCACTGCGAAATGTACGAATCCATGATTTCGCAGCATAATTAGTTTTAAATTTGAATGATGCCCTGCGAAATTGCCTAATCGGGATTGGCTGCGAAACTGCTAAACTATAAAAGCGCTGCGAAAACACTTTAATAGTATATATGCGCTGCGAAATTACTAAAAGACTCGGTGACTGACATAAGATGACACGTGGCTATGAAATAGTGGTGGATGGAGGAGAACCAATGGGGACTGAGAATAAACTTGACTCATGACCTCTTTAAAACTTCAGACTCTAAGGGAAGAAAAATTAAAACAAGAATAGACTAGCACTGACCTTTGTCATCGGGCTAGGATGAAAAGTTACATATATCAGTTCTTTTTAGTTCTAAGTGATAACAAAAGCCATTGGGCAGGTAGAAGTCACAAATAGAGCTTTGGAAATAATTCTAACCAAGGTAGTGAGTAGCAGTAGAAAATATTAGGCAGACATATTAGTTGAGGCCACCTAGGCCTACAACGCAATATGGAAGACTACCACAGGGTTCACACCCTATGAATTGGTCTATGGGAAGAAGGCTTTGCTGTCAATAGAATTTGAATTCAATTCACTAAGGATGGAAGCTCAGCTGGACCTAGAGCTTAGCCATGCACAGAAGGAAAGACTACTCTAGCTCAATGGATTGGATGAACAAAGATTGTAGGCCCTTCTCCACTACAGAGGAAGATATGGCATGGAAAAAATATCAAGGAGAAGCAATTCCAAGAGGGAGATTGGGCACTGCTCTATGATTCAAGGTATAAATACTTCAAAGGCAAGCTGAGGAAAAGATGGTTGGGACCCTACACTATGGAAAAATGTAATGACAATGGTTCAGTTCTGATCAGAACCATTGATGAGGAAGCCATCCCCATGCTTGTCAATGGACATAGGTTGAAAATTTACAAGAAGCCCCTCCACAAGTGATAGTTCATTGAAGATCTAAATAAGACAGTGATGGTATTGGAGCATGTCTTAGCCTCCACTTCACCCACTCACTAAAGAAATAGAAAAGAGAAATAAAAAATAAGGACTCAAGTGAAAACCTTCATGAGGCACTTGAGTCCCATCATTGAGTTGAAAACTTCTTCTAAGACAGCTCAGTGATGCCAAAAAAAAGAAAATAAAAAAGAAAAGAGAATAAGATCCCTGGGTGAAAACCTCCCTTGGAAGCACCTAGGGCAAGCAATTAGGTTGAAAACCTCCTTGAGGCGCCCTAGTTGTTGTAAAAAAAAAAAGGAGACAAAGAAGAGAAGGAAAATTGAATTTTAATGTGCATTGCAGGTTGCAGGAGGACCACAGGGAGCAAGAGAAGATTCCAAAGAGCCTATTTCACCTCCTCCACACTCTTCTCCATCACTTCTGACCTTTCTTCCACCCCACTGTGTTTTTTTCCGGAAACTGTGTGTTCTATAGGAGCCCCTGTGTTTTCTATAGGAGGCTCCTGTAGGAATCACAAAGAGCCAGAAATGGTTCCAAAAAGTAGTTTGAGGTGCTGGGAAGCTTTATGAAGAACTTGTAAACCCTCCTATATCTATCAATCATACTTGCCATCCATTCCACTTTTGCATCACATCATCATCATCATTTTTTTCCCTTCCTGTCACAGAAAAACACAGAAACCTAGTTTTTAGAAAAAACAAAAAATAAAGGAAGCAACACCTCAAATCTCACCTGCAGCTTACCTAGTACCTCTCCATTTCCATCAGCATCTCTAGCATCATCCTCATAGCTTCTAGTATAGAAATAAGCTGAAATTTTAAAGGGAGAAGCAACCACATGAGCTCCTATAGGAATTCCTATAGTAGCTGATCCAATTAAAATCAATCCATAGCAGCAAAAGAAGTGCAATCATGGGATTGAAGGAGACATCTGAAGCTTAGATCCAGCCATAGGATACCTACACAAGACAAACAACCACACATCAGAAAGCAGAGAGCATGCAACAAAGGAAATACATGCATGAAGTAGTAAAAGGAACCAAAATACCTCACAGCGCATACATTCGACTAACAGGTAAGTGGCTAACCCGCTCCTCTGTTGCATTTGTGTAATTGAAAAATATGCATAAGTGAATGAGATGGTTGGGGTTGGATGAGAACATGTGTCCAGTTAAATTTACCACCTTCATCCAATTGACTGCACTCATTCGAATATGTCACAACACGTGCGCATAGTCAACTCAGCGAAAGATCCCAAGGACAGGTAGTGGAGGGTTTGCAAAATCCGATGCAATGATGAGAGGTGATTGTGAGAAGAAACCACGATGACAAGGTAGGTGGGGACGAACAATCTAAATATGGCCATTCTACCTTTTTTCCAGCTCACCCTATCACCAGAAATATCTAAAAGAAGGAATAAGTACTCCTCCTCAAAACACTCTCACCACCTTTTCTTTCATTTTATCCTCGTCCACTTAGCTGCAGCAAGCTCCTTGTCACCCCACAGACTTGAAACCATCATTCTCCATTGCTCTCATCCATCCTCCTGCTATCGGCGTTCTACAGGAGCACTTACAGGTTCTACACGAGCACCTACGGGCAGTTCTACAGGAGGGGAAGTGAGTTGTTCTTAAGAAAAAAACACAGGTTTTTTGCTCGATTTATGGCTTGAGGAGGTAGCTTCCATGCATACCCACCTTTATTATCAATATTTTCAAGGAATGATATCATTTTAAGGAGGAATTGAGTCCATAGAAGAAGAGGAATTACATAAAAAATTTCTACCTGTTTTCTTAAAAAAACACAGTTTTGCTCTGTTTTCCTGATTTCTTCAAAATTCTTGTCTCCATCTCTACATTTGGTGTTAAAAATGGGTATAAGAAAAATCACAGGAGGATTCATGAGGAAGGAGCCCACTAATTCAACCAGGCTCCATGAACATCCCCAAGTAGTAGCCATATTCACCAGGGCAAATTGGATGACATTTTTTGAGAAATTCCGAGGGTTTGATGAGGAAGTTGCTCACGAATTTGCCCTTTATTTAGTCCCTCACTCAAGAACCCATGCCATTGTCACTCTTAGAGGTCCTTCCATGGAAATCACCTCAGAATTTATCAGTAGGGTTACTACCCTTCCTCTTGGATTGCCTTGGAGCAAAGATGAAAAACCAATTGGAGAGGATGCCAAGAAAAATTCCTTCCAAAACAATGAACATCCTGTAGAAGATAAAAATATCATTAGAAGGACAGGAATACCCTATCCTTGGGATGAGGTTAGTTATCAAATCATCAAATATTTTTCTTGTGACGGGAATTATAGCATCGCCTATGGCTAACATTTTAGAATCCTTCATGAGCTGAGATATGGCATGGACACTCCAACACCCGAGAAACTTAGCATCCCCCATTTCCTCGTGCAGTCCCTCATAGGCTCTAGCATTAAGTTCAAGGTAGGGAGTCCAGATCAGCTGGGTCACCATGGGTTAATTAAAATTTTAGTGGAAGAAGCCCTCCATATATTTACAATCCCCATAGCATGGGAAATTTTCCAAAACATGACAGCAGGAGATGACATAAAGGTACTCACCTATGATATCAGTCCTTCTGATAGTGAGGAGGAAAAGCAACAAGGGGGAGAAGGGGAATAAATTGAGGAACAAGAAGGGAAGAAGGAATAAATCAAGACAGTGCATAAAGAAATAAAACAAATAGAGACAGAGAAAAAGATAGAAGGAGGAGAAACAAGGGCAAAAAAGACAGAAGTGTCTCCTAAGACCCTAGAAAGAGAGGCAATAGTTGCTCTCACTTCCCTCATCACCCTAATTAAACCAAAACAAAAGAGGAAGAAGCGGAACTTAATGTATTTTAGGGCTAGGAAGAGCACAAAGATCAAAACAGGGAAAAACCAACCTTCTTCTAAAGTGCCTATTGTTATTGAATATTCACCCTCTGCCCAAGGAAAGGAATCCCCTTCCAAGGCACCTATCACTTATGAAAGGGGGACTCCTAGATCTCCCACATGGAAGGAAAACGTAGAACTATAAGACTCAAAAACATTTCTATAGGAGGCACAGATTGTTCTACAGGAGACCCTGTCAAGACTACAGGAGACCAAAAAGCTTGAAAAAGGATAGAAGGATAGCCACAGGGGAAGGAGGAAGCAACATAGGCACAAGAACCTAACCCCTAGCCTAGTCTTGGCTCTTAATACAATCTTCTTGAGGGGGGAATAATCATTGCACAGAAATTTTCAATTCCACTATTCTTTAAGTTGGAGAAAGAAAGAATAAGGACCCATAGGTGGATGCAAATATCCATATCCAAGGGATTTGAGGATACTGGCCATATGGAGAATCAAATAAGAGAAATGAGCAAAGAATTAAGTGTTGTTAGACATAGAGAAGCAATCACAAGAACTCACCTTGAAACAAAAAATGAATTGCTAAGAAGACAACTGCAAGAAAAAGAGACACAATTGGCATGCATGGCCAGCTGGTCCATGGAGGCACTGCAATGTAGACCACCAACAAAATCCTATGGATTATACCTCAAGGACTGATGGCTATAGTTTCAAATAAAGACTTTGGCACAGAGAGGCATAATGCCTTTTCAAGATTATAGACAGGTTATGGACCTGTGTGACCAAATCTCATCAGAAGACAAGGAAAAAATAGCAGAATTCTATCTGCATAACATGGCCCTCACAGACATGAATGTGTGGGACCCCAATGCTAGGCTAGGGGACCTGTAACTAATGGTGATGGCCTCATGGATGAATCATGAAGAGTTAAGGGAAAAAGAAATAAGAAATTTGATGATAAAGGAGCAGAATGAGCCCTTAATGATCAGAGCTGAGCCATCAGATCCCATGGAACTCATCAGCACACATAACTTGCTTGCAAATAATCCCCAAATTTCCCCTAAATATATCAATGATCAGGCTCAATCCATTGCACATTTTGAGGATGGAAAGATTACTTTGGGATGACTATATTCATGCTTGTATGAGGAGGTGGAACACCCTACCACACAGTTTGCAGATCAGGGAGTATCACTCTCCAACAAGGATGACAGAGGCATTAAGGAGAGTGCCATTGTACAAGCGCTCTACGTAGAGTTTGAAGGTCAATTGGATTGGCCTGAAATTGAGTCTCCCTCTACTGCTAGGCATGCTAGAAGGCAGAAAAGAGGAAAAAGAGCAACAACAGTGGGAAGAGGTAGACAGAAAGGTAGGATTCCATCACAAAGAAGAGGAGATTACATCAAAAGCATGGGATGTGGCCACCAGGGGCATCAAAGATGAGGAGATGGACTAAGTTTCTCAGAGGATGAGCAACACCTTCAGTAGGGGGGTGATGATGAGCCCCATAAATGGATAATTATATGGGCTCATTTTTCCTCCTAACGTAGTTAAATCAACCATTCTCTTAGCTTATTGCATGTTTTTTTATTATATTTATGCTTATGGAGTGAGTTGGGTTAGTTATGATGCCATGAGGTATAATATGTGTTTAATGCATATTTTTGTTGAATTTTGAAGACAAAGTCAAAGATTCAATGGACATTTGGTAGCAATAATTTGAAGTGGACAAAGGAGAGGATTTATAGGAGGGAATCCCCCTCATTTATTACTCCCCACTTCAAATTCTCCTTCATGTAGCTCGGAGCACAAACAACCAAATAAATACACTAGGAGGTAGTTGAGCAAGTGGAGGATAAATTATGTTTATCTCAAGTTTTGGGAGCCAAACCTCCATGATTTTAAGGAAGATGTTGGGAGCTTCAGTTGTATAAGTACAGAGGCCTAGGGCCTCACTAGGGTTGAATTTTTGTTGAAATTTTGTTGCAGTTTTGCTCTGCTCAACTTCGAGCTTACTTTTGGTGACAATTTCATGTAATCCTATTACTATTTTGATAATAAGTATGAGATTCTTCTTGAGCTAGCATTGAGTTACCTCAGAGGGTTGAAGCTCTTGGGTTAGGGCCCAATCCAAGTAGCCAAGCTCCTCTTGCTTGTATTTATATGCTTTGTTTCAGTTTATGAATTAGATGCTGTTAGATGAATTTCTTTATTGATTAAGAATAGGTTGATTTTGTTGATTTAGAAGGTTGTTTCCATTTGTGTTTTCTATAGTAGGGTAAATAGTGATAGAAAGAAGATACAAAAGGCCAGAAACAGTGCCTTGGCCTCCTTACCCTCTTGCTGCCACAAAAACACAAATTTTCCTTCTCCATAAGATATCTAGTGTTGCAGTTTGTTAGAAGGTTAATGTTGTGCTTTAGATCTCTTTCACCATGCTCATTTCTATCTTTACAATAAGTCTTCTTCCATGCTTTCTCTCATTATAACATTTTTCAGCATTTCTTTCCATAGCTCATAATGTAGATTAGCTTGATGCAAAATTTTGTTTTTTTGATGTACTTAATTTCCTCTTGCTTGATTTCATTATTTGACTGTTAGTTCTTTTGCAGAAAATTTCTTCTCACAGAAAGTCAGCCTATCAACCATCACATTCTCTCCCTGATCTATGCCCTACAGGTTGCCCAAAGTTCACCTCAAATCTACCTTAGTTTTCTGCATTTTTCCATAGGATTTATTCATCTCTCCTGGCCATCTTTCCCTCTCCTAGTGATCCTTGGTGAACCCTAGGCACTCTAACACATCATCCCAGCCTTCATCTACCCTTTCTAGCCACTAGCACACCTTCAAAACCTTCAAAACTGCTCTCGGCATCCTCCTGCAGACCTCTTGTAGACCTCCTGTAGGTTCCCTGTGTCCTCCTGTAGATTTTCCTGTAGGCTTTCTTTTGAAGGCCGAGTGTGGGAAAAGCCTCTAACAGGCCACCTGAGACCTCCTAGGACCCATCTACACCATCCTACATCTCCTCAAATCCCAAAGTCTCCCTTCAACACCACCTATTTGCTTCCACCTTCACACACAATAAAATATATGCATGTCAATTTCACATAAAAATCCAAAAAGATGTTTTTTGCTCATTTACTTCTAGAAATAGCTTGATTAGATGTCTTTAACTTCCTTGATTAGGTAATGGAATTCATTTCATGGTTTTCATAGTGCTTTCTTCAAAAGTAGGATTAGTTGGTTAAGTAGGGTTTGCTAGGTTTACCGTACATTTCAGTCTTTTTCCTTTCTGCAAGTAGAGTAGCCTCTGTAGAGTAAGTTTCCTTTCTTTCATCACATATAGAGCTTCTGCTTGAATCCATATAAGTTGGCCTGAGCTCCTAATGATCTTTTGCCAGCTGACCAAGTGACAACCTGAAGTAAGAACTAGTACTTGTGCATACAACACCGTCGCTTCCAAGTTTGTTACGAACTACCGGGTTGATAAGAGAAAAGTAGGCAACCCAGGAGTTGAAACATTATTTCTGAAATACTGGTGCTCACCAGTAGCACCAGCATCAAAGGCACCATACGTTATGACCACGCTAGATTTAATAGAGTTCAAGTTACATTTGAAGGAAATGATTGACAACAGATACATTAGGCCAAGTGTATCACTTTGGAGTGCACTAGTGTTGTTTCGTGAAGAAGAAGGACAATACTCTCAAGTTATGTATTGATTACAAGAAGTTGAACAAGGTGACTATCAAGAAGAGGTATCTTTTGTTGAGGATTGATGACTTGTTCGACCAGTTGAAGGGAGCAACAGTGTTCTCAAAGATTGAATTGAGATCCAAATATCATCAAGTGTGCAATAAAGAGGAGGACATCTACAAGATTGATTTCCTGACCAGTTATGGGCATTATGAGGTTTTTGTAGTTCCATTTGGTTTTACTAATGCTCTAACTACTTTTATGTTCTTCATGAATAGTGTATCACGTCCTTATATGGACAAGTTTGTTATTGTATTCATTGATGACATATTGATATAGTCTAAGAATGAGGAAGAGCACGTCGAACACTTATCAACAATAATGAGATTGCTAAGAGAGCACCAGTTGTATGCCAAGCTTAGAAAATGCAGTTTCTTTCAAATAGCGGTACTTTACTTAGGATATGTTGTTTTCAAGGAAGGTATAGCACTAGATCCAGAGAAGATAAGAGCTATCATGGAATGGGCAGTTCCTAGAAACATGGATGAGGTAAGATCATTTATGGGACTAGTAGGTTATTATAGGAGGCCCATCAAGAACTTCTCTCAGATTGCATATCCTATTACATCACTGCAAAGGCAAGGTAAGAAATTGAAATGGACAAAGGAATGTTCAACAAGTTTTGAGCAATTGAAGCAGTTGTTGACAAACACTCTAGTTCTAAAGATTACAGTTCCAAACAAAGAGTTTGTGGTGTGTACATATTCCTAAAAGAAAGGACATGGTGGAGTCTTAATGTAGGAAGGAAATGTAGTGCACTATGATTCACGGAAGCTAAATGAGCACGAGAAAAATTATCTGACACATGATCTTGAGTTGGCAACGATCATCCATGCATTGAAGATGTGGAGGCACTATCTTCTTGGTAGGAGGTTTGTATTGATGAGTGATCACAGTGGATTGAGGTATCTATTTGACCAACTGAATATGAATTCCAGGAAAGGTAGATGGTTGGCCACGATTAGTGAGTTTGACTTTGAGATTTGGTACATTAAGGGAAAGGAAAACATGGTTGCATATGCTCTTAGAAGGACAATGCAGGTGAATCATATAGCAATTATGAGCTCTTGTGGGACATATTTACAGGAATAGATTTTACAAGAAAAATAGTAGGATGAAGTTACAGTATGGTGTAGGTTATCAAGATGTGGACTATCACCTCACAGTGGATGGCTTGGTCATATTTAGGGATAGGATCTATGTATCTAATGATAGTGAGCTAAAGAAAACTATATTGCTAGAATTCCATGCAAAATTGTATTCATGGCACCCAGGATACCATAAGACATTGGCAACAATGAAGAAGTTATATTATTGGTTGACTTTGAAGGAAGTGGAAGAGTTTGTGGCTAGATGCTTGGATTGTCAACAGGTAAAAGCATAATGTAAGCACCCATGTGGATTACTAGATCCGATTCTGATTCCATAGTGAAATGGGAGGTCATTTACTTAGATTTCATCATGGTGTTTTTGAGGACATCTAGACAACATGATTCCATCATGGTTGTGGTGGACAGGTTGATAAAGGTAGCGCACTTCATTCCAGTGAAGTCTACCTATTCAGCTAATCATGTAGCACATGTCTTCATTAGAGATGTAGTGAGGTTTCATGGTGTTCCAAGGAATATTGTGTCAGACAGGGATGCTAATTTCACTTCTATATTCTAGGAGTTGTTTGCAGGTTTGCACACAGAGTTGGCCTTCATCACATCTTATAATCCATAGACAGATGGACAGATAGAGAGGGTCAACAAGATATTGGAGGACATTTTGAGGATATATGTGATGCATCAATAGAGGAGATGGGAGGAGTATATTCCAGTGGTTGATTTTCCTTACAACAATGGGTATCAGGATTCCTTGAGGATGAGTCCATTCGAGGCACTACATGGGCGAAGTTGTAATACTCCCATCAGTTGGAGTGATCCAGTGAACAAGGTGTTGATAGGACTGGACATGTTGGCAGAGATGGAACAAAAAATGTAAGTAATCAAGAATAATATCAAGGTAGCATAGGAAAAATAGAAAATTTATACAAATCATAAAAGGATGTTTAAGGAGTTTCAAGTTGGGGAACAGGTGTACTTGCACATCAATCCCAAGAAGAGATTCTTGAGGATTGGATCATGTGCGAAGCTGACACCTTGGTTTTGTGGACCTCTTAAGATTCTTGAAATTATTAGACCAATATCCTATTGACTTTCAATGCCTTCAACAATGAAAATCCATGATTTTTTCCATATGTCATTTCTTAAGAAGTATGTTAAAGATGTTGATCATGTGATTGATTGGTTTATATTGAAGGTGGATCTAGATGGATAATTATAGTTGGAACCTCAGTGTATTTTGTAGAGAAAGATGCTCACACTCTGGAACCAAGAAATCAAGAATTGTAATGTGCACTAGAAGAACTATGGGCTCAATGAAGCTACACGGGAGATCGCAGATCAGATACAGGCTATGTATCCTTATCTATTCACTAGTTGAGCGAATGTTTTCGGCATATGTTTTCGTATATGTATATATTTATATGGATGTATATACTGCCATGAGTTATGTTATAAAGTTCCAATAAGTGGTATGGATGTCATGTTGGTTTGGTTTTAGCAGGTTGATCATTGTAAATACTGCATCAATCTAAGTTATAAATCTCCATGGGTAGTATGTTTCACAGTAATATTGTTGGCTGCAAGTGTTATTGAACACCAAGGATGGTGTTCCCCGAACAGGGGGTGTTTGTAATAGCCTTGGTCAAAATTCCATGTAATAAAGTTAATAAAGGAAAAATAATAACCAAGGTCATGGGACACATATTCCAAGCTAAATACTGGAAAAAAACATCCTAGTGTGGGTGTTCATTTGGTTTATTATGGCTAAGGAAATTGGAAAAGGCAATGGAAAATGTTTTGGAAAGGCATGAGGCATTTAATTGTCATTTTATTTATGAAAATAATGGAAATTAGGAAAAAGGAAGGTGAAAGGTCATAGGTTGCATGTGAGGAGGAAAATGAAGGAAAATGATAGAAAATGAAGAAAATAGAGGCCTCATTGATAAAAAAGCTTATGAGAATCAGTTCACAACCTTTTGTCAGTTTAGTTTTGGAGCTCTCTCCATTCTCTCTACTCTCTCATGCTCTCATACACTTGGAGTATTCTTTGAGAATTCTAGCAATGCGAAAAGAAGGCAAAGGAAGGACAAGAAATCACAGGGAAGCAAATATGAAGTGAGGAAGAATGGGATTCAAGCAGCTATAATAGGATTACTTGTAGGTATCGAGTTGCATGAATGATTTCATTGCTAGTTTTGGCATGCATGGTACATGCATGTGTGTATTTGGTTCTCTTGCTATTGGGACTAGAAATCCCTTAGTGGATATATGATAAATCTTGAGGAAGCCTTGATTGGTTATGTTGTGAGTCCCACATTCATGCTTGGAATATGGAACAGGGGTGATTGGCTAAAATAAATATTTGATTCAACCCAATCTATGGTCGGGTGGTATGTGGAAGTCCCTGACTTGGTTACCTTTTTCATATGTTAAAAAGACCTATTTTCTTCTTGTGTTTAATGTGTAATTTACTTGATAGTGTGGCTTTAATGGTTTTTCTATTATTGTTATTCTTATGGTTGTATGTTTATTATAAGCATGGTTCATGACAAACTTTGGCTATGCCTTTCATCACAACTTGATTAGTACAAGAAATATGAATAAATATATGATCTAATAGATGATAATGTATCTACTAGGATAAGGAATCAATTCTTCTTCATGATTCTCAGATAAGTATGATACCCCTATGCTCATATACATGGTTATGACCTATAAATTACATGTTTGTGATATGTTTGATGAAATTATTGTCATGGGTAGTAGGGTTCAAGTCAATTCCTTGTACCAATGTTTTCATTAGTATCTTGAATTCATTTTTATTTATCATTTCTGGAAGTTTCATGAAGTTCTTGGCAGAGGCCTAAGACCTAGCCTTGAAAACATGACACATAATTCAGGGTCACTGGCTTGCAACTGCATGAATAAGGCCATTGTTGCATGCATGCCTTTCTTTGGGAGGGACTAGAGGGTCTTAGTCACATGCATGGATTGTCAAGGGATTGACTAGGATCCTAGCTTAGCAAAATGACAAGTTGTCTCAGGGGTTGGGCACCTGGAAGGGTTAGTTGTCTCCTAAAGGTTTTGTAGCTCCTTAAAAAGTTTAGATTGGTTTTGTTGAGTCGGTTCCACTTCCTTAACCATACATGGGGAGTTGAATCACATCATAGTAACTTTTTGTCAAATGTTTACCCCAATAGACTAGTTAGCTTGGGTAAATGTTGGAGAAGGGTGTCACAATTTGGAAAGGGTTCACTCAATCAAGGAGGCCTTCAAACAACCTCACATGGAATTAATGTATGAAAGCAAATGGTTCAAGGACTTCATACTTTAATTTACAATAGTTTATTACTTATCAAGATGCAATTAACACAAATTATCTCTAGGAACATTCATACATGGCCCATAACATGATGCAACGCTATAAAAAAACACAATTTCCACCAATTCATATAGAAAAGCATTAAATTTTAGATTTGCATAGTGAAAATCCAAAAACATTGATGTGACAAAATTAAATGTTAAGAATAAGCACGAAAATATCACTTACATGTACAAAAGACTATATCCAATCATCATATCATGCCAATAATGAAGCTCCAAGACAAGAGAGAGATATCCAAATATCAAAATTCATCCATAACATCCAAACTCATCCTCCAAAAGGGATAGTGAAAATCTCACAAGAGCTACTAGTAAAATCCAAGTGATGATGATGAAAATGAAAGATCTCACTTATATTTATACACTCTCTAATGAATTCAATTTAGCTAAATTGGCCTAATTGAGCCACTAAAATAAAATAATGTGCATAGTAACAATACTTTTTGTGACGATCCCACCAAATAGATCAATAACATAATAAGAATCCTCTCAAGAGGGTCAAATGATGAGAAAAGTGAGTCATTGGGCCTTTGAGGAGGCCTAATGAAGTCCAAGGGGTGTCATTATGAAGAATTGGACTCCAAATATAGTGGACAAGGGGTTGGCCCCTTGTTTTCCAAGCAAGAACTTGTGGTGCTCATAAGTGAGTGCGAAGGCACAAGGACATCCTTATGGGTCTTTTTGGTGGAGTTATATGTATTCTAATTCCAACATTTAATTATCAATCCGGGGTCGTAAGACTTAGAGATGCAAGCATAGGAAATGTAGGATTAGATCCTATTCTAGCCTATGCTAACAACTAACACTATAAAGAACTAATCACTAAGGATTATCACTTGTCATTGGACTATGGGACTCTACACTGTCATCAAGGAATAATACTCTCCAAAAAACCCTAAATCACAAGAAATTGGGCAAGAAAGAAACAACTCTCAAGACAAGCACGGGGAAAGCCCCACCCAATAGCAAAAAAGTGAACTCGACAACCCCTCAAGCATCAACAATTATGAGGATTCAAATACCGCACAAAATAAATCTTCATTTAACAGCAAAGAAGATCTCCTAGACCAAACTTCTTCTCCGACTATCTTCAAAAGGAAGAACAAAACAAATAGTGAAGCTAAGACACAAATGTCCCAAGAACCAGAAGAGATGAAGGAGATGCAAGATAAAGGAAGTTGGAAGACAATCGAGAAAAAAATAAAGCGACAGCACCAATCTCGCCAAGAATGATGAGAAGCCAAACAATTAAGAACTAAGAAAATTATAAGTCTGACAGATCAATTTGGTCTCAGTGGACGTTAACCATCATCGTCATCATCATCATCATCATCATCATATTATCAGGTTTTGAACCACAATATTTTATTAACAATGTTCATGTGGTTTTATATATGTAGCTTATTAGGTCTTGAGACTTCAGTGGTTTTAATCCTATAATGATGAAACCAATTAAACACATTGCAAAAAGGTAAATTGCTGAAAAGTAAATGTTTTCAATTGTAAGCACAAGAGTATAAGGCAAGCAGAGAAAGCAAGGCAAGAAATTATAAGGAATGTGTTAACAAGATATCAAAAAATAAATTCTAAGCAAGCTTAGAGATATATTGCAGGTTCTTATTTGTTGTAGGAATCTTTTAACAAGTAAATGCAAAGCTTCAATCAATTAAAGAAACCTAAACTGCAAATTACATATATCTTTAACACTTTGTTCTAGTACAGAACCCAATACTGAATTAAGTAAAGAAAGGATGGAATTTGAAATTTTGAATACGTACTGAATTAAGTACATAAATTCTGTAAATTGAAATTTGAGATATTACAACGTGTTAAGAAACCAATTTAAATTTGTTTGATTCTTAAAGCCTGAGAAAACTCAATTTGAATTTCATCCTAATGCATTCTACTTAACAGATTTGAAAATAAAGCAATGAATCTAATACTATGTGAAATACAAATCTAATGAAAATTTGAAAAAAACATCAAATAAAATATGCAATCAAATGGAATTCACTTCTTAAACCTAAAGACAAGTACTAAACACTAAATTGAAAGAATTAAAGTAAATAGATCTAAGTTTTATCTAACATAAAAATGCATTGCAAAATAAAACTAAATTGCTAGATGTAAAACTAATCTACAAAGCATAGCAACACTTACCCACACTAAGGGGTCCTTCCTAGGAGGTTTGCTGCTAATAAAATCTCCAATCAAGCTAAGAATATGTACCACAATTCAGCAACCACCAATTATCTATTCCCACTAAAAATCTATGTTACAAATCAGATCTCTAAATCTCTCCAAAAACTAATCATTGATCTCCTCTATTACAATAATGAACAAACTCCTCTTACAATAATGAAAAACCCTATTCCTCTACCTTTTGAGGCTTTATTTATACGTAAAATCCAATGAGGAAGGATAATATCCAATCCCCTAAACTCAGAAAACGAATTTAAAATTTTAGAGGAAAATCTCATCATTCTGATTTTTTTTGCAATTTTATACAATTTGGTATTAAAGAACTAACCATATCTTCTTGACCATGATGTATTTTATGGATTTGTTTATATGGAGCCTAAATAGTTATATTATCAACAATAACCTCTCTTTTATTTTCCTGATTTGATTCCATGGCCTCGGAAATCACACCCAAACATGATTGTTTAGATGTTTTACCAATATGGGTTTGTGGAAATTTTATACAAAGTTGCTTCGAAGCACCTGATGTAACTTTGTGACTGTATTGAATCTTTGGAAACAATTTGAGATACAAGTAAACCACTATATTCTTTACAAACCCATTTCCCTTATTCTTGATATTCGCCACCATCTGCTTGGAAATCTAGGTAGAACATGGCGGCTCCAAAAGCGTTACATATTTTTTGTTGTAACTTAAATCATGTGCTAGGATTCCATGTGTGAGATGGGTATGTTCCAAGGATTGTACCATCATATTAGGTCCATGTGGAACCTAATTTACCATGCTAGATAAAATAAAAACATATTTTATTATTTTGAATTTTTTCCCTCCCTAAGCGCCGAACTAAGTACTGAACTGTTGAACTGCCAAATTGTCACTGAGATTTCCATATTAAAATATGTTTCTTGGCCACATAACCAAATTATTAAACCACCATTGATAAAACCATGTTAAAAACACATTTAATCACTAAAAAGATAAGAAATCCATCATAATTAACCACAGGGTAGAAGAGGTTAATTTAGTGGAAGTTGATGGTTGCTATGAAAAGTATCTTAAATGCAGGAATATGGCTCATGAATAGAGTCTTTATATACTTAATGATATGCCATATTCAGGGCCCAACATCTCCCCCATGCCTAAGACTTTGCATGCCCTCATGCAAACAATCCTCGCCTATGACATTGTTTCTTAGTGCAGGTTATTAAAGTTAAACTGTCATACCATTTTAGACTTGATATGTTTCACAACAAGGTAGCAAAAATTGAGGACAAACAAAATATGGACTAGGAAGGAATGGTGGATGATATAAGGAAATGATAAGGATAAGATTTGGAAACTTTGTAAGATCATTATTCACTTTGTGTTTTCTTTCTTAGATAAACAACAACGACTTCATCCTCTTATTAAGAGCATTCATATGATGATTTTGTGAATGATTTATGATGTACAAGGAGAAGACACTATAGATATTTCTCTATATTCATGTACCATAATATTTTGGTTTCCATTCTTATGGTCTTATTAGAATATGCATGGATGGGTTTGGAAATGAGGGGTTTAATGGTGGTTTAGGAAAGGTGAATATATATGGAATAGGAAGTGGTTAATCATCAATCTTCCTTAAATTTCAATAAGTTAAAGAGCCTTTAAACATGTTTTATCTCAAGTATACCCTTTGAATTTTGATTTGTACCATAGGCTGCAATGGAAGTTGTATGAAGATGAAGATGAGGCAAAATACGGTTGAGAGTATGGAATGATTTGGAAGAGCTGGAGTTGATGAGTGCCAATCCAATATGCTAAAGGAAGTTGAAGAGAATGAAATGACAATGTTGAAAATTTCCCAACAACCACTTCCCCCCGTGCCTGAGTTTTTTCATGTCCTCATGCAAACAAGGTCAGGTATTGAAGAAGTTGTTGAGATTGCAACAAGATGATGGAGCTTAGTGAAAAGAGTCTCCTTCACTAAGTGGGCCCGCAGGCTATTTTTGGTGCAAGTCTATTTTTAGACTATGTCTATTTTTAGACATATGGATCATGTCTATGGATTGCAGGTTGTTGTTTATGGATGATTGATCAAGTTGGAAAAATAGATGGACTTCTATTTTTGATGAAATTGTGAGTGATCACAGTGTGAGTGATCAAGTCTATTTTTAGACTGGCTGTCAAAAATAGAAAAGTCAAATATTATTATCTCACAATAATATTTGGACTATAGACTTTATCTTATTCTCTTGGAGCACTTCAGTTCGACCTACGGATGTGGCACATGCAATTGCATGAAGGAAATACGTGGTTCTTATGGGTTAGTTGAATATTTGCATGCATGACTTCAGTTAGAACTCAAGTGACTTGAGTTTAGTGGACTGGAGGTGCAGTTGATGGAGTTGTGTTCAGTTTAGCTTTGTTAAACTGGTTGTATTTAGTCTAACTGGCGAATAGACTAGAGATGAGTTGGGTGAATTAGTTATTAATTAATTCACAAGTTATTAACTCATAATACAACTAATGAAAACATCAGTTAACTCAGTTGCATGTCAGTGCATGTTCAGTTCAGCAGGGACAGGTGTTAGAGAATCAGATTGCTATCAGTTGTGACTATAGTTGTGCATCAGATCTTGCACAATCAAGGGATTGAGTATGCCAATGATTTTGCCCACATTGTAGCTTGTGCTCACGTGATTTTGCCAAGTAAATACGTGGTTTCCTTGAAATTATCATCAGTTCTTGAGCAGGTATTGAGCAGCGGAGGCAGGCAAGCAACGAAGGAGATTTGAGCCAGTGATTGATTGATTGATTCAGATCTGTGCTGTATTGTGTGTAACAGAGGTGGAGATACTTGTGAGAAGTATTATGCTGTGTAATTTTACATTACTCAATCATTAATATACAGATAGTTGGGGTTTCTAGCGAGATGCTTTCCCCGGGATACATACTGTGTTAATGTGTGAATGCTCTTGATGTTTTATTGTTATTGATGTTGCTATATTGATGATCAACGTAGAGGAGCTTATGTATTGTGTATGTTTCCGCAATAGTACATGATCAGGATAATCTCCATTGAATATGTGTTAAATTATTCAAAATTTCTACATGGTATCAGAGCATGTTGATTTGTAGAAGAGATTTCTACAGGATATCAAAGCGAGGATTGATCATTA
>APFE030899998.1:0-29268 GCA_000404065.3 Pinus taeda
TATTTAGATAAGCTATTTTTATGTCATTTGGTTTTCATAAAATAAATGACACCATGGTGGCAATCATAAATAAAAGACAAATAAGACTAGACCCAAGAATACATAATAACCTAATGAATCAAATAAAAACCAAAACAGGAAAAGGACCCTTATCAGAGAGAAATTCTACATAAATTTGAATTAGATTAATACTTACAATTAAATATATATTGATGATGGTAGTCATAAATAAAAATAAAAATAGGAGGAACCCAATATACAGGGAAGAACATAACGCTGCCAGCGATATAAGCTTATATACACGACAGGACTAAACCATACACATACGAGGAAAGCCTCCTGGATGAACAGAAAGGCGGGGGGGGAGGAAGAAACCCTAAGATGACAGGGCAGGGATCCAACTTCTACTTACCTTCCACCCGTCATCTCTGTTGAGATTGATAGGTCTCCGCTCAATTTCAATAGCTTTCCTTAACTTGCGATGATGGAACCGATCCACCCTGGCAATGACTTTGGCCTCCTCAATACAGACATGATGCTTAGTTTTGTCCACATGCTCTGCTAATGCTGAGGACTTTGTTCTACCATGCGTCAGGTCCGCTGCATGTTCGCAAATTCTTTGCTGGATGGAGCACCCTGTTTCTCCTATATAGGGTGTCCCACAAGAGCAAGGAATCAAATAAACACCTTTCATGTCTTTGGGGTTAACAGGATCCTTCACTGACCGCAGGGAATTACGAATGGTTTTAAGGGGCCTGAAGGTTGAGGGAGTATCAAACTTTCTAAGGATCTGAGCAATCTTGTCAGTGGTCCCTTGGATATATGGAAGATTGACACCTGGATGGCGCTCCTTAGGCTCTTTCTTAATGAACACATTTTTAGAAGCTGTAAGGAAAGCCTTCTGACCTAGGTGCCTACTATATCCGTTTTCCACAAAGACATCCAGGAGGTGGGATCTCTCTCTATCTAGGCTTTCATTATCCGAAATCCTGAGGGCACGCGTAGCCAAGGTGTTAAGAACACCCATCTTCTGAGCAGGGAAATGATGGGAATCAGCGTGAAGATACTGCTCTGTGTGCGTTTTCTTACGGAACACTGCGTGGGAGAGAGAGTCGTCCTTCTTCTTAGAAATAAGAATATCCAGGAAAGGGAGGCTGCCATTGACGTCTTTTTCCATGGTGAACTTAATAGCTGAGGACTGGCCGTTGAGGTGATCCAAGAAACGATCCAGCTCCTCATGGCCATGGGGCCAGATGATGTTAGTGTCATCTACATACCTTTTCCACATCTTAGGAGGGAGACGAGCCGAGGCAAGAGCTTTGGCCTCGAAATCTTCCATAAAAAGATTCGCCACGATCGGGGAGAGGGGGGAACCCATGGCAACACCACAAGTCTGTTCGAAGAACTCACCCTCGAAACAAAAGAATGTGGAAGTGAGACATACTTCAACCAGATGAGCGGTGTCTGGATCTGTTAGGCGATAGATCACTTCCATGGCCTCTTTAATAGGAATGCATGTGTACAAGGAGACCACATCAAAGCTGACAAGAATGTCCTCAGGGTCCAGCCTAATTTCCTTGAGATCCGAGATGAAGGATGTAGAGTCCTTCACGAAGGATTCAGTGCGGCCAACCAGGGGCTTAAGCTTAAGCGCCAGATACTTGGCTAGAAGGTAGGTCGGACCCCCGATCGTGTTAACAATCGGCCTTAGAGGGACCCCTTCCTTGTGAATTTTAGGCACCCCATAGATTCTAGGAGCAATGGGATTGCTCTCAATGAGCTTACGGGACAGGGCACCCACCGAGTTGCTAGACTTAATGGCGTGAGCCACTGTCTTAGAGATTTTCTTCAGAGGGTTCTTGGCAAGCTTTTTGTAACTGCCACTGTTGTGAAGATGATCTAGCATCTTCTTACGGTAATCTTCTTTGTTGAGGATTACCGTAGCCCCTCCTTTGTCCGCTTTAAGGACCACTATATTTTCATTCTGATTTAAGGACTTTAGGGCATCGAACTCCTCCTTACTGAGGTTCCTACGAGGAGGTTTAGCCTTTCTAAGGACCACCGCACAATCTTGTCTGAGGGTGTCCTTAATATTATCCGGCAGATCTTTAATTCCATGCTCCACGTCACAAATGATGTCATCTACCGGGATTTTTCTAGGGGCAACGGCAAAGTTTAAGCCCTTGCTTAGAAGACCAAAAACGGACGAGGAGAAGGAATAGATTGAAAGGTTAACAACCTTACTATTCCGCGAAGACGAGGGAAGAGAGACCTTTTTGCAGAGGTCCTTATGCTCAATACTACTGCCATGGTATTGGAATTGATCCATGGTATTGGAATATATAGCATATTTAAAGGGGACATTAAACCATTCTAGTTCCATCTTAATTTTGGATTTACCAAGCCTAGAGAAGGATCAAATCTCTTGATAAGAAAACCTCTTTTAGAGTGATGAGATTTGACCCCTCCATGCTTAGTACATCAAAAATTAAGATGGATCTAAACTAATAAAGATAGATTTTTTTTCTTCAAAAATAATAACCTTTTTCTCATTTATTTTCAATTTTTTTTTGATATAAATTTAGTAAAATATAAAAAACTTAAATTTGAATATTACAAAAATACCCTAATACTTCTGCCTTTTATATAAGAGCTAAAATTTTATAAAAAAAATGATGATTAAAATTAATAAGGGAAAATAATTTCCATATTTAAAAATAAATCCCATAAATTATAAAAAACTTTAATATAAAAAAATAAATTCGATTAAACTACACCCTGAATTTAAATTTTCATCGATAAATGAAAATGTCTCGTCTTTCCGGAATATAAATTTCAAAATTTTAACTTTATATTAATCGAATCTCTAATCCAACTTTGAGCGGCATACATTAAGAACTTTGTATCCATGTCTCCTCATATGTCTCAATTCTCATTAATCATGTCCACATGATTAAAATGATTATAAGGTATTGCTTTCTCAAAATCAGAGATGGTTTTGCTTCAACAACTCTTCTTCTTTTCTTTATTTCATAAAGATGAAAATAAAGAAGGCTGCTGTGACATAATATACCTTCCTCTCACATAATGAATCCACGTGCACATCACCTTCTTTTCCGTGCGACTGCAAACAACCATTCTCCGTGCACACGCAGCTTGTTTTCCTTGTATTTGTTTACCAGAGAAAAGTGGTGGTATTTAAATGTATCTTTGTTTAAATTTTAGGGTTAGTACTAAGTGGCTCTATCACAGTGGTCTAAAATATATTAGTCACAAATATCAATTTAAATTTATTAGCCACAAATATCAATTTAATTTATTTTTATTTTGGTATTCTATATAAACGCAGCAGTTTATAACGCGACTTTTTGAAAGCTTTTTCGGCAGATTTTTCCGGTCAAAATCCAGTAGCAATTCATTAGAATCCCAAGTTTGATAGCTAGTTTCTGCACAATCAATGGCTCCCAGGGGTTTTCCAGGGCGCTGAATCCAAATATGCAGTTAAAAAACCATTTTAACTGCTAAAAATCAAAATTTAACCTCATTTCTTTCGCCAGATTCCGTCACCGGAATCTCCAAAAAGTCTCAGACAACTCCTATATAAACACAACTATAAATACTTTCTACCTTTAAATAAGCTATAGCTATATTCTCCCTGAATGCCATAAACAAGTCCACCATACATCTTCACACAAATGGAACGCAGTGTGTAAGAAAATCACACAAGAAAGTCTCTACAAAATCACATACTTTTCATGCTACGGATTCACAATGAGTCCACATAATCTGTTCAATGATTTCGATTTATGACAGTTGGCCAACAAGTCAATGATACCGATCTCTGCTACTTCGCCAACAAGGGAAACAAGACTGAAATCTATCACTTGACTCGTAGAATATTTGCGGTTTATAGATCTATTCATACTCTGTGACGTCATAATTTTATGATCCATTACTGTTTCCTAATTTGATGATCCAAACGAGACAGACAAGCTGACATTGTCATACTAACCATTGGATCCCATTTCACCTGTCCTTAGTTACAATTGGAAAATCAGTATTTTCCAAATTTTTGTACGTTTACAGTGCTCATTGATCTGGGCACAGTGAACATTAATATAATTTAATTGTTTCTTTATTTGAGCTCCATCTTCTAGTATAAATTCATATGTTGGACTTCTGCAGAAGTAGACATATGTTAGCATACCAGGTTCTAGCTTGGCCATAATGGGACGCAAGCCATTCTATAATGCAAAAGATGGAGTAAATAAAGGCCCCTGGACAGAAGACGAAGATCTTCGCTTGATCCAATCTATAAAAGCTAATGGTGAAGGACGCTGGTCTGCTCTAGCCAAAAATGCAGGTAAGAATTCTGTAGAAATCTGCATTTTATAGTCTCTCAATATTATTGTGGATCTAATGAAATAAATCATCATCACTTACCTATTATTACAAACAATATATAGTGCATGAGTCTTAAGGGAGCAGCTAATTTCCTAGTTATTTATAATAATATATGGTGAATGATTTTTTTTTTTCTAATTAATGGGCTATTGTTTTGATAATGAAGTCTTATATATTAAGAAATTTTAGATTATTTTTTTTTATTTACTTGAAATATTAAATATTTGAGATTTGAAATGTTATGTAGTCAGAGATTCTAGGCTAAAATCTTTTTATTTACTCGAAATGTTATATATTAAAAGAACCAGGTTAAAATCTCTCTATTTAGGAAATTAAAAACCTTCTCTTTATCTGTAATTGCCTTAAGAAAGGATAAATAAACAATTGCCATTAAATCAATTAGAGCAACTGACCCAGTATAATTGGCAGAACCATTTACCAATTCCTCTAATCATAAACAATACAAAACAATATAATTAGTAAATGTATTGGTGATCCCTGAACATCAATCGCATGACTACATACAGGTCTGAAGCGTTGTGGAAAGAGTTGCAGGCTTCGTTGGATGAACTATCTTCGGCCAAACCTCAAACGTGGTAACATTTCACCGGATGAAGAAGACCTTATAATAAGACTCCATAAATTGCTGGGAAACCGGTAAGGAAATATCGATTTTCTAATAGATTATGTTGTTTCAGTTATGTTTTTGATCCATCTTGAACCGTTGTAATGGCAGGTGGTCACTAATCGCGGGGCGTATACCGGGCAGAACTGATAACGAAATCAAGAACTACTGGAATACTCGTTTGAACAAGAAAGCTCATGGCAATGGCAGCATTGGCAGATTGAAGTCCGTTAGACAGACAGAGCCAAATGTTAAGGAAGCGGCTGTGAATTTGACACAAACCATAAACACCAAGCGGTTGGGTGAAAGAGACGAAGTTATTGCTCAAGAGTTGAACAAGGGATCGACATCTTCCAATTCTATTGAATCCGAAAACTCAATGTGTCCCACGAAACAAAATCCAAGCTCCTATTTACATGCAGGTACCGTATCGGCAGAGATGAAGTTGTGGAATCAGTTGCAATTAAATCTTATCCTTCCTTCATCATGGACCAATTCGAGTTTCCTTCATATTGACGACTCTAATGTTGATACTGAGGAAAATGGCCATCCATATTCTTGTACCTTTGATACTGTAAATGTCTGTCAAGATTTTAGTGACCAGAAGATGTATGCAATCCCTCACAGTTCTTTGCCATTCCCTGAATTTGTCCCCACAGACACGATGGGTGAGTTTGCAGATTTCTTCAATTTTATTCCCTATCCATATTGATCTGCATCCTGGCACTGCATTCAAAGGATGACTGGGCATGTACATAGTTGGGTTTCATCACCTATTGATGTTTTGGTCTCATTCCCTATCCATATTGATCTGCATCCTGGCACTGCATTCAAAGGATGACTGGGCATGTACATAGTTGGGTTTCATCACCTATTGATGTTTTGTGAGACCAGGAAGTGGGAAGCTACTAGTGCTCAGCTGATTTTAAGAGCCTATATTTTTGGTTTGATTCAGAGTTGGATGTGGAGAGCTCTGAATGTTGTACAGAAGTTAATTGTATATGATGTACAGAATTTAATCGTATATGGTGATTCACGTCCAGCTACAGCATCTACGTTTTCATTGAAGTGAAATACAAAAAAATATTATATTAATATCCAATTTAATTGAATCTGTGAAATATATGTTAAAATCTTTATGGTATTTTTTATCACAACAAATAAATTTATGATTTTTGCATTTTAGGTCAACATAAAATATTAATATTATATTATAAATAAATTTAGAAAAATACATTGAAAATGGATCTTTGAGTGGGTTTGAATTTTTTTCCATTGGTTTAAAGAATAAACTTGTTACATGTATTTTGTTGTCCAGGAACCACATGTTAAAAAAATAGGAATATTCATGGTATAACTGGTTATATGGGAGCTATATTATTATATATATCATTTTGATTATTAGGTATTTAAGTTTAATTTAATTTTATTATAAAATTTATTATAAATATATAATATTTATTTTTAAGTACAGTAGGGTTTTTGCACTGCATATATTATATATCATTTTTGGGATTTAACTATGTTAAGTAAGTTATTCATCTAGGACCATTTCCATGTATATATTAGAAAACTTGTCAATACTTAAATTTAAAAGAGTGAAGGGAACTCTACTTGAATGGTTCATGAGGCAAAATACTTGCTAAGCAAATGGGGTAGCAAGCTATGAAAAAATTCTCACTGTAGATCACGTAATAATGCAATGTAACTAAAGCAAAATACTTGATCTACTTCTACTATCAAACTTTGCGGAAGCTTAATCAATTTGAGCAAGATCAATCGGAACACATATAACAATGAAGAAGAAATCATACACATGAATCACAAAAGAATACTCTGGGGAAAGCCTCAACTAAAAACCCCGCTATCTATATTATCATACAAGTGGAAATATCTCAGGATTACACGAAACTTTAGCTCTGCAACTATCCAGTGCTCAGTACAATCCCTCACTATTGTTCATAGACAAAATAGACAACACATATGCCTTCCTTCAATCCTCCAACCCTCTTATTTCCTTGTGCAGTTTCTCTTGGGTCCTCTAGCTACAACCTGTGTGATTCTCACCTCACACACAACACTGACCTCTGAAATAACTGCACAATCCTGAAGGAGTTAATTCCTTTTGCATGGATGAGTTTCCTTTATAGGAAAATTCCTCCAATTGATATTACAATGTCCCTGTCTTTAACCTCAACTAGGTCTCTTTCTGAACTGACATGCATGAGTTATTTATGAGAGAATATCTAGTTATCTGGATAACACTAGTTGCATGCATGCATGAATTAAATGACTGAACTCACAATTAGTTCCTCCTTCTATTTGGAACTAATTTAACTGGACTGAACTCAATTAACTAAGCTAACTAATTACAACTCATCCTTATCTCCTTAATTAAGGGATAACTTCCTCAATCAATCACTGTTGCATGTCTTCACAAAGACTTCATGTTTGAATTTCTTCAATTAATTAACTCAAGATGAATTAATTAATTATTTTTCAAATAGCTAGTGAGACTAAATTCAAATTTTAATTCTCAATTTTGATTCAAGGACAAATCAAAATTGGAATATATCTCGAAGTTCTATTTATAACAATGCTATTTTTAGAATTTCTATTTTTTGTTATTTCCAACAGAATTGGAGTATATCCTGAAATACTATTTTTAGCATTTCTTGTTGTTATTTTCAACACTCCCTCTCAACAAGAAAGGGATTATCTGTCACCCTGATCCTATCTGTCACGACGCCAACGATGGCGGTAGTCTTTCAACCGTGCCGGTGAGGTGCGGCACCACCAAACACTTTCTTTCTAACAATACTCATGCACATGGACTATGCCTATCCACTTACTCCTACTTAGTTTGTGATTCTCAACCAAGTATAATTAAGTTATCTTTTATACCAATGAACACCCATACTTATTCATTATCAACAACAATTATAAACGAGAACACAATTGCACAGTATAAAGGGGAGGGGCAACTCCTTGAACAATGAGTCTGCCCAACAATATATTAAGAATATCAGTTTACAATACACAAGTATGCTTGGCAAGACCAAGTCCCATACTTAGCCAATTTTACAATCAAGACAATCTCGGTTGCCTCCTTCGTTTCACCTCCGTGCACCCTTGCATGATGGGAGGGCGCTCACCTGAGCCACCAAGACACCCTTGTCAAGTCTTGGCACAAACGACACCTCTGCACGATCACCTGGGCACACCTTGCCCAACGACTTCACCGACTCACCAAGTGCGTTTCCAAAAGTGTGACTCCACCAAGAGAGCGCACGAGCTATGCGCTTGCCTCTCTTTATTTCTGCGCACAAGACAACGCCTTCTCCTTAAGCGAAGATCGAATGATCGTTGTCGAATGAATGATGGTTGAACGCTCCATCGCACTGCATATATAGTCACCATAGCGTGTGGGTGGGCTACCCAGCCGACCGCCCCACAAACGCCATACACACCCCTCACGAGCACCTTCGATGAGTCGGCCTCCACTCCATCGTAAGTCATCCTTACTCCATCGCACATCTCACACTTGTCGTTCATCATTCGCAAGTCCTCCGTCGTTCATCGCATATCGTTCGTCGCAAGAACCGGTCGCACCGTCGTGCATGACCGCCCGTCGCACAACCAATGCATGCCTGTCGCACAACCAATGCACGCCCGTGCGCGTGCCCGGGTTGCCCGGCGCCCAACCGTGTCGCACAATCACGAAGGCTTTACATCCTCCTCCACCTGAAATTGCTGTCGTCCTTGACAACATACCATCTTGGTATCCATCCACCAAGATCATCAATATCCATGATGTCAACTCCTCCACATACTGCAAACATCCCTGCAACATATGTAGAACTCCATTTCCACCATGTCTCACCTCAGCGACCAACCATCACCAAGATAACCATACCAAGGTACACATCCCATCGGTATGTCATACATCGGAACTCATCTCAATCCATGATCATTGACCACCCTGTCACGAACTCCACATGCTGCTCTCCATCATGGAAGGCTGGTCCTTCCATCTCAAGCTACATGCTCACTACAACATATCGTGTCAACCCCATCATGTGTCACCCTCATCCTGTAGTCTCCCATCAGAACACACATCTGAATGCTCCCCATGAAGTGTAGACCACATCTCTCTGTCAAGCATCATCTCTACATGTATACCGGTCCAACCTGATACGAACACACCTCTGCACATTGGTACCCCTCATGACTCAAACTAGTTGGGTAGCTAATCCAACCATACGCCCAAACCACAAGAATGCACATCCTTATGTCACCATCAGTCTTTCCCTGACTTCTGCTACATCTCGGACTCATCAAGAATC
The DNA here is from genome assembly GCA_000404065.3 of Pinus taeda. NCBI lineage: Eukaryota > Viridiplantae > Streptophyta > Pinopsida > Pinales > Pinaceae > Pinus > Pinus taeda. Next base: position 9,376 of record APFE030899998.1, read on the forward strand.
TATCCAATTCTCATGCTCAGGTCCATGGAAACTCCATCCCATCTGCAACATGATCAAGCCATGGCTTTGTTTCACAAGAGTGTACAACCTCTCCACTAGCTCATACATCTCCATGTCGTAACAACATCTGCACAACATCCTTTGCTTTGGCATACCCCCATAGAATGTCCATGAATGACACATCTACTCATGCTCCCACATAATGTCCCTGAATAACTGTCATGCTCCATGTCTCCAACCCTATGTCCATGACACTAGTTGTCCATGGTGTCCAACTCATGTAGACTCCATCCCAACATTTGGCCACCTGCACCCAAGTCTGCAATCTGTCATAAAGAAGCCTCCTTTCAAGGCCCCTTGCTAAGTTGATGTGGTTCCTCCCTACCAAGGCCTCCACACCAACCCATCTCCAAGGTTGTCTATAGAGAAAGGAGGGCCAGGAAGTTTCCTCCCTGACTCTCATCCACCCATGTATCGGATTGATGTTGTGTCCTCAAGTATCTGTGCACAGCCTCAATCTCCTCACATGTACATCCAAGCTCCTTGAGCTTGTCCTTCGTCAACTGAAAGTCATATATGCCCATAGCATACCTGCAAAAATCCACTATGCCAGCAGGATCTCTACCCTCATAATCCTCGTCAACCACTGCCTCTGAAGTAGTACTTGGACTCCCTTCTTTCACAACTCCATTGTGAAGATCATCAGTAGAATATGTCTTTGTCAAGTGCCTCAAGGTTCGTGAGACTGCCTTCTCACTTGCTTCATTCTTTCTCACTCTTGCAACGAAGTCAATCAACTCCCCTTCCTTCGTTGTTTGAGTCATACTCCCAAGTCCTCTTTGCTCCACATCCTCATGCTTCACATTTGGATCTTTGGGATACAAAGTCATAGAATTCATCCTCGGTCTATACCCCAAGCAACTCCTTCTATTCATCGGTACCATCATGGTTCTTCCCTCAGCTGTGATCAAGAGAATGTCTCGGTCCACCATCGGTATGGCTTGTGCAAGCTTCATGAAATCTTGCCCCAGCACCATAGAATGATCATCCATGTCCATATCTCTCAAGTCCAACTTTCCAAACCACGATCCCACTCTTACTTGAGTGTTCTCCATCACACCAATAACAGCTTTCATGATAGATTTGACTGCTTTGAAAGAACTCAATTCCCTCTCCATCTTTGCTTTCTTCCCAAAAGACTTTGCTGCCTTCCTACTCAAGAAGCTATGATTAGCCCCTGTATCAACCAAAGCTACAAATCTCTTGCCCTTCACGGTCACCTGCATAAAGCTCAGCTTCAAGGCATCACCTCCTTCTGTCCGCTTTGTCTTGTGTCTTATATCAGCAACCTTCTTCAAGAATTCGGCCTCAGATGTGTCAATTGGCTCATGCTCCAACTTGACATTCTTCTTAAGGTACTTCACTACCTTGCTTGGCTCCTCTAGGCAACCCGATCCTGGCCTAGCTTGATCTTCTTTAAGCTTGTCCTTCATCGGCCTCTGCTTAAGTGCACCAACCAAGTGTCCATTAACTACTCTCATGGAACTAAGCTTCCGAACATCCTCTAGATTGTCTTTGTAGTAAGTCCCTAGCCTGTCAATGTAGTCGAGCTCTTCTTGCTCAATCATGACAACCTTCTTACCAAGAAGCTTCTTCTTTATCTCCTCCTCAACCTGCTTGATTTCAGCTTCCACCATGGCACTTTTCTTCCTTAAGCAGGCTCTTTCATCCAAGAGCTCTTGAAGACCAAGACCACTTCGTTGGATCTCCTCATCAAGTTCCTCGAGTTCAACATCTGTCGTACTTCCGCATTGGCTCTTGAGTTCTTCAAGTTCTCTCCTTAGTTTCGAACAGCTTTCCTGAATCTTCATGTTCTTAGCCTTCATCAAAACCCAGTTAGAACTCCATTGACCCATTTTTTCCAACACTTCATACCAGAAGACTTCACCTGCATCATGGCTAGATTCACCTGTCGTAGACTTATCCACCATCTTGCCTATCATCCTTCTCCCCGGTCCCTACATGACATGAACCAGCCCTTGTTCCACTTGAGTGTGAAACCACTTCCTTCACCTGCAAGTACCTATCATCATAGTCACTTCTTCCAAGTGCACCACACCTGCACTTCGTCACGAGCAACCTTGCTCAAACCAACTTCAACTGAGCTCTGATACCAACTGTCAAGTTGTGTATCAGCTTCAATGCTTCAACACTTCATCAACCTGGTCATCAGCCTACTCTGATACCAACTGTCAAGTTGTGTGTCAACTTTCATCCGCAAGCTTCACCAGATCTGATGCCAACTGTCACGACGCCAACAACGGCGGTAGTCTTTCAACCGTTCCGGCGAGGTGTGGCACCACTGAACACTTTCTTTTTAACAATACTCGTGCACATGGACTACGCCTATCCACTTACTCCTACTTAGTTTGTGATTCTCAACCAAGTATAATTAAGTTATCCTTTATACCAATGAACACCCATATTTATTCATTATCAACAACAATTATAAACGAGAACACAATTGCACAGTATAAAGGGGAGGGTCAACTCCCTGAACAATTAGTCTACCCAACAATATATTAAGAATATCAGTTTACAATACACAAGTATGCTTAGCAAGACCAAGTCCCATACTTAGCCAATTTTACAATCAAGACAATCTCGGTTGCCTCCTTTGTTTCACCTCCGTGCACCCTTGCACGATGGGCAGGTGCTCACCCGAGCCACCAAGACACCCTCGTCAAGTCTCGGCACAAACGGCACCTCTGCACGATAACCCAGGCACACCTTGCCCAATGACTTCACCCACTCACCAAGTGCGTTTCCAAAAGTGCGACTCCACCAAGAGAGCACACGAGCTATGCGCTTTCCTCTCTTTATTTCTGCGCACAAGACAGCGCCTTCTCCTTGAGCGAAGATTGAATGATCATCGTCGAATGAATGATGGTTGAACGCTCCATCGCACTGCATATATAGTCACCATAGCGTGTGGGTGGGCTGCCCAGCTGACCGCCCCATAAACGCCATACACACCCCTCACGAGCGCCTTCGATGAGTCGACCTCCACTCCATCGTAAGTCGGCCTTACTCCATTGCACATGCTCCCAACCGTGGGTATAAGCCATCGCATATCTCACACTTGTTGTTCATCATTCGCAAGTTCTCCGTCGTTCTTCGCAAGAACCGGTTGCACCGTCGTGCACGACCGCCTGTCGCACAACCAACGCACGCCCGCCGCACAACCATGGCACGCCCGTGCATGCACCCAGGTCGCCCAGCGCCCAACCGCTTCGCACAATCATGAAGGATTTACATTATCTCTCTGGAACTCGAATTTACACTTTGATAATGCCTTAATCAAAATGTCAGCATCTTGCTCCTCGATCGAAACATACCGCAACAACATGATCCTCCTCACCACACAGTCTCTGAGATTATGATACTGAATGTCTATGTGCTTGGACCTATCATGAAATACTGGATTCTCAGAGAGTTTGATACAACTCTGATTATCACAATAGATCATAGTTGGATCCATCCTCTGATCAAACAAACCAACTAGAATTTTCCACATCCAAATGCCCTCACATGTTGCCTGACTTGCAGCCATGTATTCAACCTCTGCTGAGCTAAGTGCAACTGATCTCTATTTCCTGCTGTACCAAGAAACTGCAGTTGAACCAAGGTTGAAACTTCCTCCTGATGTGCTCTTCCGATCTAATGGACTTCCTGCCCAATCTGCATTTGTGAAGCCCTGTAGCTTCACTCCCTTTGATTGTCTATACCATAATCCAAACTGAGATGTGCCTCTGAGGTATCTCAAAACATGCTTCACTGCCTTCCAAAATAGCTTGGTAGGTTGAACCATAGCTTGACTCAGCTGGTTCACCATAAAGCACAAATCTGGTCATGTGTTCACTAAGTACATCAATGAACCCACAAGCTGCCAATACATAGTAGCCTCTACTACCTCACCTGAAGTAGCATCCTCCTTCCTCCAGTTACCTACTAGAGGAGTTTGCATGGGTTTGCACTTCTCCATGTGGAATCTCCTAAGTATCTCATTGGCATACTTGCCTTGAGACACAAGCACTTCCCCATCCTTTTGCCACACTTCCATGCTTAGAAAGTAGTGCATGAGACCCATGTCTTTCATCTCGAACTCTCTTGCGAGGTCCTCCTTGTAAGACATGATCAATTGATTATCACCTATCAATATTAGATCATCAACATAAAGAACAATGATCAACTTCTTACCTTCCAACATGATGTGGTACAAGTTCGCATCTACTTCACTCTTTGTGAAGCCCAATCCAGTGAAGTAGTTGTCGATCTTGGTGTACCAAGTATAGATTGCTTGTCTCAGCCCGTACAAAGCTCTCTTGAGTCGGCACACATGCGACTCACGATCGAAGGTCTCAAATCCTTTCGGCTGCTCTATGTACACCTCTTCCTCAATCTTTCCATTGAGGAATGTAGTCTTCACATCCATTTGATGGATCTCCCAACCCATCTGTGCTGATAGTGCCAACAATGATCTGATAAATGAGTACCTTGCTATAGGAGCAAAAGTCTCATCATAGTCGATCCCCTCGACCTCTGAGAAACCACGAGAAACGAACCTTGCCTTATGTTTCTCCACACTACCATCAGCAACATGCTTTACCTTGTAAAGACAACGAGACCTCACAACTGACTTGTTCTCTGGTCTTAGAACCATATCCCAAACATTGTTCCAAACTATGGAGTCATACTCCTCCACCATAGTATCAACCCAAATCGGCTGATGCACTGCTTCCTCAAAGGAAGATGGCTCGGTCTCAACACATTCCCCAACAAGGGCCATGTATCCTGTGTACCTCTCAGTTGACCTCCTCTGTCTACGCTGAGAAGATGGTTCTCCCACATTCTCTCTCACATCTGACAACAATCTGTCAGCTTCTCTCATGCGCTTTCACCCATCTCTGGAAGACTCCGCATGAGTGGATGTCTCCACTCCTAGAACCTCTGCATGCGGCTGCTCCACATTAGTCTGAGACTCCTCCTCCTTAGGAACCAATAGTTCCTCCACAGCCTGTAGTTTGAGATCCCTCTCAAGGGAAACTCGCATAGCCTTTTGCTCATCAAACTTGATATCTCTGCGAACCACTATCCTCCGACTGGTAGGCAAATACACCTGATATTTGTGAGGTGTATCAGTGCCCCACAAGTATCCCCAACTCTGCTGTCAGCTCTAGCTTCTTCCAAGCATCCTTGGTCACATGGAAATAAACCGATGAGCTAAAGATCCTGAAGTGACTCATATTTGGTCTCTTTCCGGAGAAAGCTTCCTATGGTGTCTTCATCCCAAGTATGCGATGCGGGCTTCTATTCGGCAAGTAAACCATTGTGTTGCATGCCTCAGCCCACGAATGAAGTGGTAGGCCTTGGTCATGCAGCATCGCCCAAGATGCTCCCACAATCGTTCTGTTCTTCCTTTCGGCCACCCCATTCTGCTGTGGGTTATGGGATGCCGTCAACTCCTGTTTAATTCCTTCTACAACACATAAGTCCTTAAACTCTTGAGAGACATACTCTCCACCATTGTTGCTTTGCACGGCCCTGATCTTCTTTCTTGATTCTTTCTCAACCAAGGCTTTGAACTCACAAAACCTTGAGAAGGTTTGATCCTTCTTCTGCATGAAGTGGATCCAACATCTACAAGAAAAATCATTAATGAATATAACATAGTACCTTTGTTTAGCAGTGAAGGCTGTCGAGAATGGTCCACACACATCTATATGAACTCGCTCCAAGATTGCTTTAGCTCGACTGTTTCGATCTTGAAAGGAAGATTTTGCATACTTACCCAAGGTACAACCTTTGCATGTGTGCACTTGCTCAAGTTTACCTTTGGGAAGTCTGGTAGAAATTTGCTGCATTATCTTCAAGGCCCCATGATGTAAGTGGCCCAACCTTCTATGCCATAACTTGCCAATATCTTGGCTTTGCACCAATTTTTCTTTGGAACTCAATGCAGCACAATCATATACCTCCAGCTTGTAGAGATTCTTCACTCGAATCCTAATCCTCTTGGTTTGACCCATGGCTATGTTTCTTAGGAATGCCTTTCCTTTACTAAAGACAACATCGTAGCCTTTGTCCTCCAACATCATGACCAATATCAAGTTCCTTTTCAGTCTTGGCACATACTTCACATCAGTTAGGGTGAGAGGATCTCCATGCTCCCTCTGAAACACAACTATACCTTCATCTGAAACACGGTACTTTCCATCATTGCCCATCTCTATGCGCATCTGGAGGTCCTTCTCCTCCAAGGTATTAAATAAACTTTTATCGCTGGTCATGTGGAATGAGGCTCCACTTTCAATATACCAAACACAACCCATCATCGATGACACCATGCATGCGAAGAGGGTAAAGTCCATTTTGAACTGAGAAGCCAATGCCTTACCTCCAGATCCTCCCGAGGATCCCTTTTTGGACTTCTTCGATGGGCAATTAGTTGCATAATGTCCCATTTTTTGAATTCGGTTTGCACCTACAACCCCGAACTTCAAACTTCAAATTATTCTCAGTAAACTGTTCACAACTATGATAACCTTTGCTCCGATACCATGTAGAACTTCTTCTACAAAAACTCACTCTGATACCATGTAGAAATTTTGCTCTCTACACATCTTGTAGAGAAACTGTAGATTAAACTGATAATGCAATGTAACTAAAGCAAAATACTTGATTTACTTCTACTATCAAAATTTGCGAAAGCTTAATCAATTTGAGCAAGATCAATTGGAACACATATAACAGAGAAGAAGAAATCATACACATGAAACACAAAAGAATACTCTGGGGAAAGCCTCAGCTAACAACCCTGCTATTTATATTATCATACAAGTGGAAATATCTCAGGATTACACAAAGCTTTAGCTCTCAAGCTATCTAGCTCTCAGTACAATCCCTCACTGTTGCTCATAGATAGAATAAACAACACATATGCCTTCCTTCAGTCCTCCAAGCCTCCTATTTCCTTGTGCAGTTTCTCCTGGGTTCTCCAGTTTCAACCCATGTGATTCTCACCTCACACACAACATTGACCTCTGAAATCACTGTGCAATCCTGAAGGAGTTAATTCCTTCTGCATGGATGAGCTTCCTTTATAGGAAAATTCCTCCAACTGATAGTACAATGACCTTGTATTTAATCTCAACTGGGTCTCTATCTGAAATGACATGCATGAGTTATTTATGAGAGAATATTCAGTTATCTGGAGAACACTAGTTGCATGCATGCATGAATTAACTGACTAAACTCACAATTAGTTTCTCCAAATGTTTGGAACTAATTTAATTGGACTTAACTCGGTTAGTTGAGCTAACTAATTACAGCTCAAATACAACTCATCCTTATCTCCTTAATTAAGGGATAACTACCTCAATCAAAGGGATAATTGTTGCATGTCTTCATAAAGACATCATATTTGAATTTCTCTAACTAATTAACTCAATATGAATTAATTAATTATTTTTCAAATAGCTAGTGAGACTAAATTCGAATTTTTATTCTCAATTTTGATTCAAGGACAAATCAAAATTGGAATATATCCCGAAATTCTATTTATAGTAATGTTATTTTTAGCATTTCTATTTTATGCTATTTCCAATAGAGTTGGAGTATATCCTGAAATGTTATTTATAACAATGATATTTTTAGCATTTCTATTTTTAGCATTTCTTGTTGCTATTTTCAACACTCCCTCTCAATAAGAAAGGGATTATCCGTCACCCTGATCATGTTTCTGTGGAGTTCGAACTTACACTTTGACAATGCCTTAGTCAAAATTTCAGCATCTTGCTCTTGGGTCAAAACATACCGCAACAACATGATCCTCCTCGCCACACAGTCTCTGAGATGATGATACCGAATGTCTATGTGCTTGGAACTGTCATGAAAAAATGGATTCTTAGAGAGTTTGATACACTCTGATTATCACAATAGATCACAGTTGGATCCATCCTCTAATCAAACAAACCAACTAGAATTTTCTGCATCTAACTGGCCTCACATGTTGCTTGACTTGCAGCCATGTATTCAACCCCTTCTGCACTAAGTGCAACTGACCTCTGATTCTTGTTGTACCAAGAAACTACAAATAAACAAGGTTGAAAATTCCTCCTGATGTGCTCTTCCGATCTAATGGACTCCCTACCCAATCTGCATATGTGAAGCCCTGTAGCTTCACTCCCTCTGACCATCTATACCATAATCCAAACTGAGATGTGCCTCTGAGGTATCTCAAAACATGCTTCGTTGCCTTCCAAAACAACTTGGTAGGCTGAACCATAGCTTGAATCAATTGGTTCACCGCAAAGCACAAATCTGGTCATGTGTTCACTAAGTACATCAGTGAACCCACAAGCTGTCAATACACAGTAGCCTCTACTACCTCACCTGAAGTAGCATCCTCCTTCCTCCAGTTACCTACTAGAGGAGTCTGCATGAGTTTGTACTTCTCAATGTGGAATCTCCTGAGTATCTCATTGGGATACTTGCCTTGAGACACAAACACTTCCCTATCCTTCTGCCACAATTCCATGCCTAAAAAGTAGTGCATGAGACCCATGTATTTCATCTCGAACTCTCTTGCAACGTCCTCCTTGCAAGACATGATCAAATGATCATCACCTGTCAATATCAGATCATCAAGATAAAGAACAATGATCAACTACTTACCTTCCACCATGATGTGGTACAAGTTCACATCCCCTTCACTCTTTGTGAAGCCCAACCTAGTGAAGTGGTTTTCGATCCTGGTGTACCAAGTGCGGGGTGCTTGCTTCAACCCTCCAAATCTCTCTTGAGTCGGCACACATGCGACTCACAATCGCAGGTCTCAAATCCTTCCGACTGCTCTATGTACAACTCTTCCTCAATCTTGCCATTGAGGAATGTCGCCTTCACATCCATCTGATGGATCTTCCAACCCATCTGTGCTAATAGTGCCAACATCGATCCAATAGATGAGTACCTTGCTACAGGAGCAAAAGTCTCATCATAGTCGATCCCCTTGACCTGTGAGAAACCACGGGCAACAAACCTTCCCTTATGTTTCTCCACACTACCATCGGCAGCATAGTTTACCTTGTAAAGCCAACGAGAACTCACAATTTACTTGTTCTTTGGTCTTGGAACCACATCGCAAACACTATTCCAAACTATGGAGTCATACTCCTCCACCATAGCATCAACCCACATCGGCTACTGCACTGCTTCCTCAAAGGAAGATGGCTCAGTCTCAACACATTCCACAACAAGGGCCATGTATCCAATGTACCTCTCAGGTGACCTCCTCTATCTGCGCTCAAAATATGGTTCTCTCAGATTCTCTCTCACATCTGACAACAATCTGTCATCTTCTCTCGTGCGCTTCCACCCATCTCTGGAAGACTCTGCATGGGTGGTTGTCTCCACTCCTAGAACCTCTGCATGTCGCTGCTTTGCATTAGTCTGAGGCTCCTCCTCCTTAGGAACCAACAGTTTCTCCACAACCTGTAGTTTGAGCTCTCTCTCAAGGGAAACTCCCATGGCCTTCTGCTCATCAAACTTGAGATCTCTGCAAACCATTGTCCTCCGACTGGTAGGCAAGTACACCCGATAGTTATGGGGTGTATCAGTGTACCCCACAAGTATCCCCAACTCTGCTATTGGCTCTAGCTTCTTCTGGGCATCCTTGGTCACATGGCAATAAACCGATGAGCCAAAGATCCTGAAGTGACTCACATCTAGTCTCTTCCCAGAGAAATCTTCCTCTGGTGTCTTCATCCCAAGTATGTGATGGTAGCTTCTATTATGCAAGTAAACTGTTGTGTTGCATGACTCAGCCCACAAATGAAGTGGTAGGCCTTAGTCATGTAGCATCGCCTGAGCTGCTCCCACAATCGTTTTGTTCTTCCTTTCGGCCACCTCATTCTATTGTGGGTTATGGGGTGTTGTCAACTCCCGTTTAATTCCTTCTATAGCACAGGAGTCCTTAAAATATTGAGAGACATACTCTCCACCATTGTCGCTTCGCAAGGCCCTGATCTTCTTTCCCAATCTTTCTCAACCAAGGCTTTTAACTCACAAAACCTTGAGAAGGTTTGATCCTTATTCTGCATGAAATAGATCCATCATCTACGAGAAAAATCATCAATGAAGATAACATAGTACCTTTGTTTAGCGGTGGAGGCTGTCGAGAATGGTCCACACACATCTGTATGAACTCGCTCCAAGATTGCTTCAGCTCAATTGTCTCGATCATGAAAGGAATATTTTGCATAGTTACCCAAGGTATAGCCTTTGCATGTGTCCACTTGCTCAAGTTTACCTTTGGCAAGTCTGGTAGAAATCTGCTGCATTATCTTCAAGGCCCCATGATTTAAGTAGCCCAACCTTCTATGCCATAACTTGCCAATATTTTGGCTTTGCACCAATTTTGCTTTGGAACTCAATGCAGCACAGTCATCTACTTCTAGCTTATAGAGATTCTTCACTTGAATCCCAATCCTTTTGGTCTGACCCATGGCTATGTGTCTTAGGAATGCCTTTCCTTTATTGAAGACAACATCGTAGCCTTTTTCCTCCAATATCACGACTGATACCAATTTATTTTTTAGTCCTAACACATACTTCACATCAGTCGGGGTGAGAGAAGCTTCATGCTCCCTTTGAAACACAATCATACCTTCACCTGAAACATGGTACTTTCCATCATTGCCCATCTCTATGCGCATCTAGAGGTCCTTCTCCTCCAAGGTATTGAATAAACTTTTATCGCCAGTCATGTGCAATGAGGCTCCATTTTCAATATACCAAACACAACCCATCATCGATGACACCATGCATGCGAAGAGGGTAAAGTCCATTTCCAACTAAGAGGCCAATCCCTCACCTTCAAATCCTTTTGAGGATCCCTTCTTGGACTTCCTCAATGGGCAATTAGTTGCATAATGTCCCATCTTATGAATTTGGTTTGCACCTGCAACCCCAAACTTCAAACTTCGAATTCTTCTTAGTAAACTGTTCACAACTATGATAACCTTTGCTCCGATACCATGTAGAACTTTTTCTACAAAACCTCACTCTGATACCATGTAGAAATTTTTCTCTCTACACATCTTGTAGAGAAACTATAGATTAAATTGATAACGCAATGTAACTAAAGCAAAATACTTGATCTACTTCTACTATCAAACTTTGCGGAAGCTTGATCAATTTGAGCAAGATCAATCAGAACACATATAACAAAGAAGAAGAAATCATACACATGAAACACACAAGAATACTCTAGGGAAAGCTTCAGCTAAAAACCCCGCTATCTATATTATCATACAAGTGGAAATATCTCAGGATTACACAAAGCTTTAGCTCTCAAGCTATCCAGCTCTCAGTACAATCCCTCACTATTGCTCATAGACAAAATATACAACACATATGCCTTCCTTCAATCCTCCAAGCCTCCTATTTCCTTGCGTAGTTTCTCCTGGGTCCTCCAGCTACAACCTGTGTGATTCTCAGCTCACACACAACACTGACCTCTGAAATAACTGCGTAATCCTGAAGGAGTTAATTCCTTTTGCATGGATGAGTTTCCTTTATAGGAAAATTCCTCCAACTGATAATACAATGTCCCTGTCTTTAATCTCAACTGGGTCTCTGTTTGAACTGACATGCATGAGTTATTTATGAGAGAATATTCAGTTATCTAGAGAACACTAGCTGCATGCATGCATACATTAACTGAATGAACTCACAATTAGTTCCTCCAACTATTTGGAACTAATTTAACTGGACTTAACTCAGTTAACTAAGCTAACTAATTACAATTCAAATACAACTCACCCTTATCTCCTTAATTAAGGGATAACTTCCTCAATCAAAGGGATACCTGTTGCATGTCTTCACAAAGACTTCATGTTTGAATTTCTCCAACTAATTAACTCAAGATGAATTAATTAATTTTTCCTCAAAGAGATAGTGAGACTAAATTCAAATTTTAATTCTCAATTTTGATTCAATGACAAATCAAAATTGGAATATATTTTGAAATTCTATTTATATCAATGCTATTTTTAGCATTTCTATTTTTTGTTATTTCCAACAAAGTTGGAGTATATCCTGAAATGTTATTTATAGCAATGTTATTTTTATCATTTCTATTTTTAGCATTTCTTGTTGCTATTTTCAACAAGCTAAGTGGGCTTGATTGTGGGGAAAATCCACAGTTAAGCGTGCTTGAGCCAGAGGCAATCTGGGATGGGTGGCCTCCCACGAAGTCCTGGTTACCCAGGTGTAAGCCCTGCAAGTGATGATTGACACTATGTGATTCATCTCACTAGTTTCAATCCCACTTCTTCACCCCTGTGAGCATCACGTGATGCAATGAGTGCTAAGTGGACTACTCAAAAATCAGGAGAAATTAGTCAGTTACGACTATCTCTCATGGAAATGGTCATAGACGAATGACTTACTTAATGTAGTTGAATCCAAAAAATGATATATCTATTATATATATTATATATTATATATATATATATATATATATATATATATATATATATATATATATATATATATATTATATATTATGCGTGTGTGTGTGAGAGAGAGAGAGAGATTGTTATTATATTATAATAAAGTTAATATTAAATGTAAATATTAATATATTTTTAAATTTTAATTAATTTTTTTATAAATATATATTTTAAAAATTCCACCATTATATTTTTGATTAAGTTATTTTAAGTTTTAATGTATTTTTTATTATCTAAAACTAACTATATATACACACTATAAACAAAAGATGCTATTTTTTTCTCAAGGAAAAAATCGTAATTTTATTAATGAAAATAAAATCACATGTTGTAACTACAATACATATAGTCCATTATCCAGTAAGGAACTAATGATCATAGATTCATATATAATCAAATAAAAGTTGAGGAGAATAGTTAGACTTTACTCCATTTCTTCTTTTCAACCTTCTGTCATTCTCCTTGGGATGGCGAAGGTGAGATGATAGATAGCTGATTTTATTCTGTTCTTGTGGTTTCCTTGTCTAAATCAAAGTTGTTGAAAGTGTGTTAGGGTTTTATTCCTCCATTTTCCTTGGCTTCAGATATCGCGATAAGTTGATTTGTAGGTCCTTGTAAATCTTATGGATTGTGTGTCTTTCTGGCTTATTCTTCGTTTTCTGGAATGGGTTGTTCTTCCTGATTCAGGGTGGGTTCCTGTTCTACTTCTTCTTCTTCCTCATTTCATTCATTAGGGGAAAATTTCCAACCTTTTGGTTGTTTCCTTGTCTTCTTCTTCATTCATTGTTCTTTCTTGGTAGCAGGACACGTGTTTTGTAAGTGTCCTGTTTGGTGACATATTCGACATTTGAATGTTGTATTCTCAAAATCAAAGATTTGAGTCCAACATTGTTTGTTGTGTATTAGTTGAATGCAATCCGGTAGGCCTTTATTGAGATCCACTTTCACAAAAGTGCATGGAAATGTAAATATTCTTTCTTCCATCCTTTGCTCATCAGTCTTTATGTATCGTCCTAATATATTTCCAATAGTTTCTAGCACTTGATTCTGCTAGAAATGAAGGGGAAGGTTATGGAATCTTTCCTAGACTGACATCCTTGATACAATCATAGTAGTTCCATAAAAATATGGAAACCATGGAGTGGTGAAGAGCCCCATCAATCCCCAAAACCATGGGCCTTTGGTGTGTTGGTTGGAGGTGTTAAGGATAATCGTTCAAAACCAGAAATGATCTCTTCAAGTTTAGGTGGGACTTCTTGTCGGGTTTCCTTTGGAGTATCAGTCATCAACCTCTAATTTTAGATATTCTACTAAAACAACAGAACTGTTAAATTTACCCGAATTATGGAAAACCTTCACTTTTCCCACAAAATCGAAAGTAAATAAAATTGCAGTTCATAGCCTTCTCGGGTCCGAAATTTAAGTTAACTCGTGTGCATATTTCGGAGTGATATCCATCATATCTCATCCCTTCTTGATGAATGACTGTGATCATTCTAGAATTCAACTGGATTAAACCACAGTCGATAAAATATCGCGTCCGAAATTTATATTATCTCTCGTGCATTTTTTGACATGATCACTGTCGGATTTGACTCCTTCAAGCAGACGATCCCAATTAATTGAGGTATTAAATTAGTTTTATGATTTATCACGTCCATTCTTGGAATTAACGTCCGCGCTTGTTAGCACGGGATCACTGTTAGATCTGTTGCCTATCGATCAGACGGTTCAGATCTTCTCCTGGGGTTCTCACGAATTTTTTCGAGGTTTTCTTCATTCTACCAAGAATTTGCACTTCCACCAAGTTTACCCTGTCTGTAGGTTATATTTCCTAAAACATATCCAGACCATTTAATACACAATGAGTGAAGATTTAAATGTAATAACACAAGATTATACAGAATCTAGTTGTAAAGGGCCTAACCTTGAAATCAACAGAATTCAGAAATATTTCGAAGGAAATTAAAAGCTCCAGGATTGACCATTCATGCATATAATACATAGATACATAGAGAGATTTCAAATTTTACAGTCTAATCCTCCATAACCAAATCCCTTTACATTAATTCAAAACTTACATAACTACTTGTACATACAACAACCAGATCCTAAATCAATGGATTGAAACTGCCTAATCCTATCTAATCTACATGATATTCTCCTCGAGAATCTCAACTAAGCCTAACAACTTGAATTAATTACAAGATAATCCAAATCCCTGAATTCTAGTTCAAATCCTATCTAGAAATCTTTGTAAATTGACAACCAAAGTATCTTGTAAACTTTTTTTGTATTTTTGGAATAAAATTCGAAGCCTTTTGTCTTCAAGCCTCATGCTCTTGCATCAGACTCCTGAGGACAAAATTCTTCATGGGCTCCTGTCCATGAGCTCTTCTATAGAACCGCCCAACTTCTGTAGCATGGCATATGTCATCCAGGTAGCATCAACAATTGGTTTATCCTTCCACTTGACCAAATACTGAAAATACTCATGTCCTCTTGTCATTTTAAACACTCCCTTATCCAAAATCTTTTCTAGTTGCAATGCCTTTGCTGTTGGTAACTGTTTTACCCAATCAACCTCTTGTTCTTCCTTATCTTCTGTTGTATCCTCTGCATTTCCACTTTCATACCCGTACAAATCAACAACAATGAAAATTGGAGATATTCCAATATTAAGGGGTAATTCAATTTCATATGAATTTGCAGAAAATTTCCTCAAGACTCTGCATGGTCCAATTTTCCTAAATTTTAACTTGTTATACTCCTTTTTTTGAAATCTTTCCTTCCTCAGGTGTGCTAAAACAAAATCTCCAACCTCAAAATTAACTTCTCTCTTCTTCAAGTTTTCTTTGCTCTTGTACTTTATGTTGCTATCCTGTAACTTTTTTTTTACCTGTTCATGTATTGCTTGAATCTCTGAAGCAAAATCTTCTCCTCTAGTACTTCTCATTTCAGCTTTTCCTAAGTCTCTTAATTCAAACACTCCTCTTGGGTGCATTACATAAACTATATGGAATGGACTCTGCCCTGTACTCCTGTTAGGAGAATCATTATAAGAATATTCAGCCTGCAAGACTTCTCAAAAGATTACCCAAGCTTCTGTTCACAACTTCAGTCTTTCCATCAGTTTGAGGATGATAAGTTGAACTGAAACTTAGTTTGGTACCAAGTTTCTTCCACAAGGTCCTCTAGAAATGTCGAACAAATCTGGTGTCTATATCTGAAACAATGCTCTTAGGTAACCCATGCAACCTTACAATCTCCTTAAAAAATAAATTAGCAATGTGAGTAGCATCATTGGTTTTATAACATGGAATAAAATGTGCCATTGTAGAAAATCTGTCAACCACAACATAAATTGAGTCATTTCCTCTTTGAGTTATTGGTAAACCCAAAACAAAATCCATACTTACCATATACCAAGGTCTATCTAGAATAGGTAATGGAACATACAAACCTATGTTTTGGCTCCTTCCCTTTGCATACTGACATACTTTACAATTTTTCACATACTTTTCCACTTCAGACCTCATTTTCGGCCAGAAATAAAACCGATTCAACTGCTGTTAAGTCTTGTCTGCACCAAAATGTCCTCCAAGTCCACCACTATGTTTCTCTTTGATTAAATTTTCTCTCATAGAACAATTTGGTATGCACAGATGATTTCTTTTAAACAACAATCCTTCTTGCAAGAAAAAATCCAGCCACTTATTTCTGTCTAATAAAACATGATTTTTACAAGCTTCAAATGCCTCTTTAAGATCTAAATCTTTCTCATATAATTCCTTAAGAAAATCAAAACCCAACACTTGAATTTGACTTTCCTGAATTAAGATACTTTTGCTGCTTAAGGCATCTGCTACTTTGTTTGATTGGCCATTTATATGCTTCAGTACAAAATTAAAACCTTGAAGATATTCTACCCATTTTGCATGTTTCTGACTAAGATTTGGCTGTTGCATAATGTACTGTAATGCATGATTGACTGAATAAAGTATAAACTCCTTAGACATCAAGAAATGTCTCCACTTTTTCAATGAATGTACAATTGCATAAAACTCCTTATCATAAGAAGAATATTTCTTCTTTGATTCATTCAGTTTTTCACTGAAATAAGCTATAGGTCTGTCCTCTTGACTTAAAACACCTCCAATAGCTTCTCCACTAGCATCACATTTCACTTGAAAAGGTTTATTAAAATTAGGCAAAATTAAAATAGGTTTCTCAATGTTCTTCCTTTTCAATAGCTAAAAGTTCTTTTCTGTTTCAGTGGTCCATTTAAATGGTTATTTATCCTTCTTTATAGTATCAATAATAGAAGCATTGATCTTATTGAAATTCCTTATGAATTTTCTACAAAAACTAGCAAGACCATGAAAAATTCTTACCTCAAAAACACTTTTTGGTGAAGACCACTATATGATTTCCTTTATCTTCTCTGGATCCATCTTTAATCCATCAGCGGAAATAACAAAGCCCAAATATACCAAATCTTCCTTCATGAATGGACATTTCTTTAAATTTAGCAGTAAATTTTCTTGTTGCAGCTTCTGTAAGACATAACTCAGATGTCCCATATGTTCCTCTTTAGATCTGCTATAAACTAATATATCATCTAGATATACTATTACAAATTTACCAATAAATTCTTTCAACACTTCATTCATAAGCCTCATAAATGTACTAGGAGCTTTTGATAACCCAAAAAGCATTACCATCCATTCATACAGTCCTTCATTTGTTTTAAAAGCAGTTTTCCATTCATCTCCTTCTCTAATCCTTATTTGATGATAACCACTTTTTAAATCCAACTTTGTAAAATATCTTGCTCCATTTAAACAATCCATCAAATATTCAATTCTAGGTAAAGGAAATTTGTACCTAATTGTTATTTTGTTGATGGCTCTTGAATCAGTGCACATTCTCCAGCCTCCATCTTTCTTTGGACACAACACTATTGGCACTGCAGAGGGACTCAAAGTCTCTCTAATTAGTCCTTTATCTAACAGTTCTTGAACCTATTTTCTGATTTCTTCATTTTCTGTGGGAGGCATCCTGTAAGCTTCTTTATTTGGTAGATTTGCCCCTAGAATCAAATATATATGATGACTGATTTTTCTAATGGGTGGGAACTCATTAGGGAAATCATCTAAAATGATATCACAATAATTCTCTAGCATCTCTTGAATTTCAATAGAAATTTTAGTGGAAGTCATTATTACCTTGGGTTTGCAAATCAATGCAAAATTTACCTCATCCTCTTCAATCTACTACAAGTATTATTTTCCACTCAGCAATAGAGTCTTTGGATCAGATTTTCTTGATGCATCCTCTTCTTCCATAGGCAAAAATGTATGATTAATACCATCTTTACCAAATTTTTATGTGTTCCTTTTCCCATCATGCATAGCTCCTCTATCATACTGCCAAGGTCTTCCCAACAATATGTGACACACATCCATAGGCATCACATCACTCAAAATTTTGTCTTTGTATTTGCCCAACTACAACTCCACTTCACATTGTTCATTCACTAAGAACTGATGTCCTTTTGAAAGCCATGACACCTTGTAAGGTGTTGGATGTTTCTTTGTCTTTAATTTCAACTTCTCCACCACTTTTGTCGAGACCAATTTATCAGTACTGTCACTATCAATTATCATTTGACAACATTTTCCTTGAACCTTGCACACAGTCCTAAACAAAGTCTTTCTCTGTGATGGTTCAACAACTTCCTTCGCTGGCTTTAACAAAACTTTGTTAACTACCAAAGATTCCCCTTTCTCTGGTACATTTTCTTCTTTTGACACCTTTTCTGCTTCCTCTTCAGTTTGAGTAACAATTACATTTCTCTGATTTGTCCCTACATTTTTTGGGCACTCATAGGCTCTGTGTCCCAGCTTATTACATCTATAACATCTGATTTCTCTTACTCTGCCTCTGCCTCCTCTTCCTCTGAAAAATTCCTTCTACCACTTGCATCACCTTCTGTGGGTGTACGCTGACTTGAACTGCTGCTAGCTCCATCTCTAGGTGTTGTAGATCTTCCTCTACCACCTTGACTTCCCCTTCCTCAGAAAGTACCTCTATTTCTGGCAGATTGCTTCGTCATGAGTTTTTCTTCAGCCTTCAATACCATATGATAAGCCTCTTCTACTATTTTAGTAGACATCAAACTTATCTCATCTTGGAGCTCCATTATGAGACCATTTATATATCTTGCAACCTTCTCGTTTGTATCTTGAATTTGTCCAGCTCTTATTCTCACTTTGTAAAATCCCTCTGTGTATTATTTCACTGTCAAAGACCTCTGTCTAAATAATGTCTGTTGATAATCACTTGGAAAAAAATTACCTCTCAACTTTGCCACCATCTTGTTCCAATTCATAATTGGTTGCTTACCAAGTCTTTTTTTTTTTTTTTTCCTGCTTGTACTCCATCCCACTAAAGTGCTGCATGTCCTTTCAATTTTGTGACAACAAATTTCACTCTCTTTCCTTCTTCCATTTCTTCATAATAAAATAATTTATCCATGTTATTAATCCAGTCTATCAACTCCTCAGGGTTTAAACCTCCTGTATAAACTATACCCTCAAGTATGCGTTTGGATGTTGGTCACAACACTGATTTAAAGAATCTCATTTCAGGAGTGACTTCTGGAGGTTCCTCTTCTTCTGCAACTTCAACTTCAGGCTCACTGACATCTCCATCATCTGCATCTCCTTGTTTTCCCATTTCCACTGCTTCCAATCTAGCTTGCATCTGCTGCATAACTTCCAACACTTTAGCAATTGCAACTGGTCTTCCTCTTCTTCGACCACCACCACGTCTTCCTCCAACTCTGAAAGCCATGTTGGATTTATTTTTCTGATCCTTGAGATCCTACTCAGTGTCAATAAGCTACTCTGATACCAATAAATGTGGGTTGGTTGCAGGTGTTAAGGATAATCATTCAAAACCAGAAACGATCTCTTCAAGTTCAGGTGATACTTCTTCTCGGGTTTCCTTTGGAGTATCAATCATTAACCTCTAATTTTAGATATCCTTCTAAAACAATAGAACTGTTAAATTTACCCAAAATATGGCAAACCTTCACTTTTCCCCCAAAACCAAAAGTAAATAAAACTATAGTTCATAGCCTTCTCAGGTCCAAAATTTAAGTTAATCCTCGTGCATATTTTGGAGTGATATCCGTCGGATCTCGTCCCTTCTTAATGAACGGATGTGATTGATCTAGAATTCAACTGGATTAAACTACAGTTGATAAAATATTGCGTCCGAAATTTATATTATCTCCCATGCATTTTTCGAT
>APFE030899998.1:30168-62075 GCA_000404065.3 Pinus taeda
CACGATATAAGGATTGGGGGAGTTGGGAATTTGAGATGAGCTTTTGTAGATGTTGATTTCCTTTGGAGAATGTTTTTGAATGAGAGACCAGCTTTGTTATGTTCCTGATTTGATTATGTTCCTTTGGGAAGCTTAGAACCAGTCACACCTCCTGTTCCTTTGGATTTACTTGATCCTGCTGCTTCCCCTCTAAAGCTCAAATTGAGAATGATGGTATTAGATGGGAGAATATTGTATTCATATAGACTTCATTCATCCTATAGAGATCGACCCCCAAAGATTAGGTTTTGGTGTTGGTAAGTATACCCCAATTTATTCAGAAGCTTCAACTTCAAGTGCATAACCTTTTCGGAGGGTTGAATCCAGAGTATTGTGGATTTTCCTGTCGGGGTTTTTATAAATATTTGATAAGGTCCCTTAACTGCTGCGTTCTGTGAGTATGGGCCAATCATCATTCTTTGGATCCTTGCAATGCTCAGTATTGTGTCAAATTGTACAAAAGGAGTGTTGTCCAGAGAATTTGTCTACGTTCTTGCTTTGGCATGGACCTCCACTTCTCCTTTCCTGGCATCAAGCTGTGACAAAACTCGGATCTGATAAAAATGATTCAGATGTAACCTTTGTGGGAGCCGATCAAATACAAAGAACTCTCATTGTGTACGATTTGACAAAAGTGGAGGCCAAATGATTATAGTGAGCATCAAATCTATGTTTTGATGCCGTATCACAAAAAAATAGGGTCATCCTCACGTGAACCAACAAATCCTCGGAAAAAGCCATATCTGTCCTCAAATAGGGTCAATCTCTCAAATAGGGAAATGATCAGATGTTAAGTGTCTCGAATCACAATAAAAATGATCCAGACAAACACTGTCTAACTTCTCCTCAGTCCCTCCATTGCAAATTGTCTCGGTGTCAAAAAATCAATATTGTGCATTGCTAGTTCCAGGAGATGCTTCCAATTCTAGCTAGAGTGAGGGTGGATCTATCATCTGGATGGTCAGATCTGGTGGGATGTGGCTCGATCCATGGATAGAGTTCCAATCCAGATCAAAAGCGATCATTCCTTGTCCGAATATGAGCCGATCGACCTATGGTAGATGACAGTTTCGAATTTGCAGCTGAATGGCAGAGGTTGCATAACCAACTCTAATTTGATCATAGAGGGATCAATATCTCTTTCTGTGACCACCATAGGTTCCCAGGGCTCTGAGCGGAGAAGCTACGTCAGTGCAACATTATAATAAAGTTAATATTATATTTTAATATCTCTCTCTCTCTCTCTCTCTCTCTCCTCTCTCTCTCTCTCTCTTCGAATATATAAAATATACATGATTTAAAAAATCCACTCTATATTTTAATTAAGTTATTTAAGTCTTTAATGGATTTTTTTATTATCTAAAACTAACTATATAGACACGTTATAAACAAAATATAGGTAGGTGTGTATTCACATTATAGAGAGAATATAGAGTACATGTAACAAGTTGTTGAGTGATTACCCTGCAGGGAAACTAAACATCCACCATCATTAAGTTTCACAACTATGTCCATCTAGAATTGGTCTCATGGAAAAGGAAAAAAGGTCCCTCAAAAAAACGGTTCTAAAATAATTTCAAATATCTTGCTATAAGCCTATATTTATTGTAGTTTTTATATAAATAATAAAAAAAAAGTAAATTGAGCCCTAACCAAATTGTTAGGCATATATTGGTTGAGGTTGTTTCTATATCATAGTCTTCTCAACACCATTAGCAAGTGAAAAATGATTAATATTTGGGTGAAGGAGCTACTCATCCTCTTCTAGGATGATGGGATTGGCAGGGGTACCCTAATTGTCTCTTTGTGACTTTCCTTTTTATCTCCATTTGTGGTTGGTGGTATTGAAAAACCAATACCATATACTCTTTTGAACATCAACTCAAATTTTCCTTAAAAAATTCTAAGTGCATGTAGTGTGTCATCATGGAGAACTACGACTCTTTCAATTGCTTATGGTACAATAATTTTGCTCATCTAAAATTTCTCTCCAACCTTGTAGAACTTTGGATCTTGAGTTATGGAGTAGATGGGGCCCAATGCTTCATCTAAAATTTGGTCATATGATATAACACTATATATTTCTACCACCTTCTTCTCCACATCTATTTTTCTTATCTAGCAGATAGTGCACATTGGTTACCAATAGAAAGGAAAAAAGGAACTAACATAAACATATACAACATAAGAATAGAAGAAGAGACACAAAGTACCAGAGAACCAACAAAGCAATACTTTATATAATATTCTCTTGAGAAGCCAATCAAAGCCAATACATTGATGCATATATTTTGATATATATACTCTTACAAACAATTACAACATTTTAACTGTCAGAATCGACTCAGCCTATACGACTTAGATGATCGACTTGACTAGAGAGTTGATCGACTTTACAATATCGATTTTCGACTTGAACACCCCTCCAACATCTCGCCCACTCTCAATTCCTTCTTTGTCCCAAAGAAGGGGAGATTTGGAACCTTACAAAATTTATACAAAATTTGATACATCATAAAGAAAAGAAAATAAATGCTTAGAAAGAAATTAAAGTTTTGGCTGGATAGGTGGTTGGTTGATCAATAGATCCGGCTACTTGGTTGACTAGTGCTTCCTGAAATAATTTTACCAAATTTAAATTGTGAATTCCTCTTCTTTTCCTTTCCTTAGGTGACTAGTTAAAACATTCAAATTCGATTTCCTGAGTGTCAAAGTGTTGTTCAGAGGCCATACCACTTCCTGAAGAACTTGGCTCAAAGAAATTGAATTTAGGTCACAATGGAGATGATGAAGATAATTGCACTAACGCAGGTGCTAGTGTTGGGTTCTCAAGGAATGTTATTTGATAAATGATTGGTGTAAGCACTTGGACATGTTTATTGAATATAGACTATTCTCATACAGCTATCCTTGTCTGGACATTCAATGCTTTTAATTTTGTTAAATACTATACTCTGTCAGCTAATGTTGTTTCCTTGATAATCATTAACTAGTTGGTAATTATTGTTCCAATTACTGCACTTTATTAATATTTCCCTACAAATATTCAACAACATTGGGGGCTTCTATCAACACTTTATTCCTTTCTCTAAACCATTGTCTCTACTCCTGTATAGCTAAGCATGAAGATTTTTGTCCCGTGTAACTTGATTATCGTGGGTAAACATTGCTCCAGGATGAGTCACTTTTCAGGGGCACAGTTCATAGATTAACATTTATTGAGTCTTTATTTGATTACATGTAGATGCTAAATATGTTGGCCAATTATTAAGAATTGTGCTAAGTGTAGCTCCATGATTCAATGTCTGCTCTATCTCTTTCTTTGCTTGGAAAAAATCTTGATGAGCCTTTTGAATTATAATAGATAATTCCTGATTTCCTTGAACTGTCACCCTGCCTTGTAGCTCATTTCCTTGAGCATTCAATTTCTCATTGTGGTTGACCAATTGATGGACTAATTTTTAATTTGCAACAAGTGGATCATCAACTCTGGTTGGAATTTTGATATTACATTTTACTATTGCCTGGTTCTGATATTCCAACCAGATCTCCCTTTCTTGTTGCTATCTTTGTTGAAGCCTATTATAGTCCATTTTTTTTTTTTTCAATATTTTCTTATCCGCTCTTACAATTTTTTCCTAAGATTTAAATATTTGTTTGTCAGAAGCGTGCCTCAAGTTGGATGTTTTACTAGGTATATCTGTTGGTTCTCTCTTTATCTCCGAAACAAAAGTGTCGGGTGTAGTCGAATATATTGGTGGCACTTGTTGATGGGTTGTTGCTGAAGTTAAAGTGTCTTGTGTTTCTAGATCGATTTTCTCTAGCATTTCCGTTATTACATCATCTGACCTCATATGTTCCAATGAGACTTCACATGTATTATTTTACTTGAGCGAGATTTTATCTTGACTCTCATTTTCTTCTACAATTGGTGTGAGGGTCACAAGGGGTGAATTAGAAGTCAAATTGATTTCCAAGACTTAATCCTTCTGCTTCTTGATTTCACTTTACTGGCCCTAGTCCTCACTCTATGTTGAGCTTCCATTTTTTGTGCTAATCTTTGCAGGAGTCAATTGCTAATGCACCTAAATTTGTTGATCTTCCATCATCTTCTATCTTACTGTTTTGATAAATACATATTTAGCATGTTTGAGCGACTACAATATGTCTGAGCGACAACTTCATCATTGACCTTATCAATAGTGTTATCAATGAAGTGTGCTTCTTCATTGCTATTTTTCTAATAGTGTATTTTGTACCTCTATCAATCCATTGTTTCCTTAGATATGCCATCTTTCTCTTTGACTTCTTCTATTGACTCATGGGTATATAGAATACTTATTGCTCTTCCCTACTTTGACAACTCTAATTTTAGTCTCATTCAAGCATATTTAGACATGGGACTTTGATCGAGACTCTTTTTTTTCTTTTTCAACCTAACAATTTATTCAATAATATTTGTATACTGATAATCGGTTACTTTTTTATTGATCACCATTCTCATTGGACTTCTCTCTAGGATTGAATAATCTCATTCACAATATCCAACAACAACATTTTAGACAAAACCTTGTAGCAACAACTCTAACATTAAAATAACACCATATAATTCAATGTTAGAATCTCAAACTATTGTGTAATAAAATTGATTGTTCTATTGGATTATTTAAATGAAATAAAAAAATCTATAGTGCTATTACAATAAAATGCTTCATTTTAGTAAGTTTCATGATCTAACTCCTCTCTAATAGGAGATCAGGGTTGAAAAAGCATCAATACCATGTGCAAAATATTAAAAAGTTTGAAAAAAATACATAAATTACTTAAAATATATAGATTGTCCTAACACCTAACATAACTTAAAATTATTTCTATAACTATAAAATCTCCTCTCAAAACAATGTTTATTATCAAAGAGAAAAATTAAAAAAAAAAAAAATTTGTTCTAACACCAAACATAACTTGAAATTATTTCTATAACTATAAAATATCCTCTCACAACCATGTTTATTATCAAGGAGAGAAATTAAATTAAAAAAAATAAAAAAATTAAGTTATAATGTTCCATACATTTTAACCTATTATAGGTTCTCTCTCTATATTATACATCTTACAATGAAAAAACATGTTCTTGTGAGCCTAACATGTTCATATCTATTATCAACTAGAAAAATTAGATTCAAGTTATAATGTTTCATACATTTTAAACATATGATAGATTCTCTCTAGATATTATACATCTTACGATGAAGAGAAATGTCCTCTATGAGTCTAACATAAACATTTCAATTTGATAAGGAAAAATTTCCATTGACACACACATTACATGTAAAGATTGGATATTATTTTTATGTCGTAAGGCATTTCTTGTGGGAAGTAAGGCGTTTCCTTGTGGGAAGAACACCCTCCCAAGCCACTTGTATAGTCATGAGCCATTGATTTTAGTGTTAGAGGATTGAAAGAGCGTCTATTGTTGGATTGAAAATAGTTAGTCCATTACGATTCCTAACAAGGTTTTCTACTAGCTTTTCCCTTATCGCCCTTACCCTCATTTTACCGCAAAGCAGGCCATTGTTGAAGTCTGGCACTGTAACATCCATGTGATAGACTTGAATTTTATGCATGGCTTGCAATGGTTGACTTTGATTCATGCCCTTGTTCTCAGGTCTGGCGTGCCACTTATTTTGAGATTAACAGGATTAACAACCATTGGACCTCTGCATCCTAATGGCAAATAGGTGCTGCAAGAAATACCAATGAAGCTAGATATAAGAATGAGCCACAATGAAGGTCTTGAAGTGGGGATGATTTCTCGCCTCTTTCACCAACAGTGGACTTCATTTTGATGTCTGACTTGCTCTATGGTGTGAAAGCCATGCCCGCCCTCAGTAGAACTCTGAACTAGCTTACTATGGTCGAACCGAGATTCTGCTAGCTTATAAGCTTCTTTACAACACCACTGAATGCTTCAAGGATTTTCTTGAGGAGGGCTTCTGGTGGACCAAGGGAACTTAATCCTCAATGACAGAGCGAGCAAATGGGTATTTTTAGAGTCTTTAAGCAATATTGAGGGCTTTTACGTTAAACCCCACTCGATTGTGCAAATCATAACTTAAAATTTATACTGGGGTTATTGTGGTTGTTGGGTATGGCACTATTTTTCCAACCCAAAACGCTCTTGTCTAGAGATTCTTTCATCTCCACTTGTGAGGTTCTAATTTACTGAATTTTAACCTTGAATTCAGGTTTTTTCTGTATTGGAATTTTCTGGTAGCATCTTTCAGTGGCATTTGTGGCCCGATTACACATCTTGAAGCCTAATTTTGAAGAAATTTTAGATCCTTAACCTTTATGATTTTGCAGTGTCTCTTTTGCGCCACTTGGATATAACATTTAGTGGACGTTAATAAAACATTATAGTGTAAGTTTTCTTTGCCCTTTATGAATAAATTTATAAAATGGCGTAAACATGGAAAGATAAATTTCGTTAGAGAGTGTTATAATGACATGAGAGTGTCTAAATGCTGCATGGAAAGTGGTTATAACTAGTAAAGTTCGTTGTTACACATGGTGCAAATTCTAAAGTTTTCGTGGATTTCTTTAATATAAGAGGATATTGATATAAGAGGATATGTAACGTACACTTCAGTTACGTGTGCTGCTACTCTTTAAGTGACAGACCAAAATGGTTATAACAAGCTAAGATATAACCAAGAGAAGTTCTTTTTACACATGGTGCATGTGCTAACGTATTTGTAGATTTCTTTAATACGTTTTATTAAAAACTATTCTTTATATAAGAGTATAGGTAACTCACACGGTAGTTCGGAGTGCTTGCTGCTTGGGACACACCAAAATTTTATTGTTGTTTTCAAACGAGTAGAATAATAATTGACTTTTTTCGATAGATTTATTTATTTATTTATTTATTTTTTTATTTTTTTATTTTATATATTTTATAAAAGGATATAGTGTTTTGTGTTTTTAGGGATTTTAAATAATAAGATAAGATTTTATTAATAAGATGTATTCTAGCATTCCATTTGCGGAATTGAATTTAGATTAAGAGAATAATAACTTTTTTTTACTACTTGAGTTATATTCAAATAATAAGTTTATTGTTTATTTATGAAATTTTGGTTTCTTTTATCCATTATAAAACTACTAATTTGGTATTTTGTTGTTGTCTTTCTAACGAGTAGAATAATAATTGACTTTTTTCGCTATTTGTTTTTAGTTTTAATATTTTTTATATTTTATAAAAAGATATAGTGTTTTGGGTTTTTAGGGATTTTTAAATAATAAGATAAGATGTTATTAATAAGATGTATTCTAGCATTCCATTTGTGGAATTGAACTTAGACTAAGAGAATAATAACTCTTTTTACTACTTGAGTTATATTCAATTAATAAGTTTATTGTTTATTTATGAAATTTTGGTTTCTTTTATCCATTATAAAACTACTATTTGGTATTTTCTTTCCAACTGAGTATTTTAGGTTGTACTATTTCATAGTGTCAAAGCTTCTCACCCCTCCCTATAGTGGATTTGCAGATTTGAAAGATTAATGTGGCTCTTGGAATATAGTTATTAGTGTCTTATTTGTAAAATTAACTTTTTCTTCTTTTACATATAGTGTCAAAATGCATTTGTTGAAGGTTTGGGTTCCTATTTCTATTGGTTGGTTAGAGGTGGATATGAAGAGTCTTTGTGAGATCCCTATTGGTTGGTTAGAGGTGGATATGAAGAGTCTTTATGAGATCCCTTGGTTGGTTAGAGGTGGATATGAAGAGTCTTTGTTAGATCCCTATTGGTTGGTTAGAGGTGGATATGAAGAGTCTTTGTGAGATCCCTTGGTTGGTCAGAGCTAGATATGAAGAGTCTTAGTGAGATCCCCTGCCCATGCTACTATGCTACACTAATTCTATTTATGTCATCTACAAATGAAATCATTTACAAATGAAATCTTGTCCATCTTTAATGGTAGTGGGTTTGAGTAGGGAAATGCGACTAGGAACAATTCAAGATGAGGAATGAGTTACTTCAGATCTATGGTGTTGTTGTTTATCTTGAGCAATCTCCTCACCCTTTCTTGCAATGTCAGACCACTGAACACATTTTAAAGTTTTTCAGAATTTAGACTAATACTCGGATCAACAAACATTCCTCTCAAGACACGCTTATTAATTTTTATCTTCAATCATTTTTTATATGATGGGATTCTTCTAAAATTTTATGCCTTACGTCATTTTCTTTGCAACATCAGGTGCAATTGCTAGTTAACTCAAATTAATAATATAACATTTAATTTGGTGAATTGTGTCAATTAATTCACTAAGTGATTATCACTTAATTGACGCATAAATGAGGCATACATGGAGAAAATCTCAAACATTGAAATGATGTGACGATTTCATTTTGTAATATGCATGTGTTTAGTGTAGTCAAAGTAAAAAAATTGTTAAAAGTAAATAATTTCTTTTGATATTCTATGGGGAAGAGGAAAAATATCCTATTTATATTCATAATAAAAATTGAAATTATATTTTTTAAATGCATATTGCATCTTCACGTAAATATGAATCTTCACATAAACATTATTGTATTTCCTACATATTAAGAACATATCTTCTTTTTTACTATTATAAAAGATAATCCCATATTATTTACATATACTTCCCCATTTTATAAGCAGAATGTATTTGACAATATTACAAAAAGGTTTTTTTTTTTATAATAGTTTTTCATTGTTTGTATCATGTTTTTCTCCAGAGTGGTTTCCACTCTTTTTACTCTCCATGAGATTTGAACTTATGATCTGGTGTGGATTAAATTCCACACAAACTAATTGTCTTACACCTCATGGATTTTAATTGAAATCATTATAAAGCATCAATAATCCCAACCTTATTATGGTTATTTGATTTGTCCTTGATATTGCAACCCCATGTGGTAAAAACAGTTCACTCATTTGCAATCAAAATAAAATATTGCAATGTCCATATGATGTAATATAATTTCATATCAACTTTAAAAAGAGATAAAGTAATTAGAAGTAAAGAGAAAAACCTCATACTTTTCAAAAATATTGAAGCATACTTTTCAAAAATATTCTGCAAAGTGATCTCCTCGTTTACCCCCAATGATCTAGCCAAGACTTGTGATCCTTATGCCATCATTGTTTAATCTTAAAGTGAGGGTTTAGGCTAAAGTTAGAAGCAATTTTAGGAAATCTCTTTGCTTCCATGTTGTTTAACTTTTTTTTATGCATAACATGTCTAGTCAAAGCCATGCTTTCAATGGGGAATACTTGCAATACTTTCTTCAAGATGGAGGATATGATAGGGAGTATTTCCTTTAATCTTAAGATTATAAGTTATAAACCACTTTTAGATATGTTATATCTTCTTATACAATTTTTTGGAAACATTGCAACCCAAACCTGACATCCATATAAAATAATAAAATTAATTATAAAATATATTCTATCCACAATTATAACATATTAAACTCACATTTTGATTTTAATTCTTATTATCAAATATCCTTATACTCTGAAATTATAATACCATCCTTAAAGAAACAAAAAACACTAGTTAAAACTAAACTTAAAATGAATTTACGCTTACACCCAAGTGGAGATTGGATGCGGTTTAGACTATTACCTAGTTTGTTTTAGTTACATAAAAAAGACCAGTTACATAACTCGATGTGGTCATCATCTAGTTTGTTTTAGTTTTACATTAAATTTTTCATGTTTTGATATAAAAAAAGGTAATGAAAATTTCAAAAACACATTTTTATCTATTTTAGCATAAAATCTTTGTTGAAAAAGAGAGACCCCGTGTTATATTTAAAAAGCAATGCCATCGCGATGAAAAGAAGGTTACAACACCTAGTGTCCATGCCGGGGACATGTCAAGGACAACGAAAACATTTAAAGTAAATAGCAACTGTTGGTGATTATTGAGATAAAGAGCCGCTTACCCCATGCATCAACTTTTACAAATTTCCGCACAAACTTTTACAGGCATTGTAGGGTCTGTAGTTGAACTTTTACAACTCTTGCAACGAAGTTGCATCTTTAGTTGAACTTTTACAGCTCTTTCTACAAAGTGTTTTTTTTTTTTTTCAGGCATTGTAGAATCTATAGTTGAACTTTTACAACTGTTTCCGCATAGTGATACTAAAACAAAAGGCATTCTTGGTTTTTGGTTCTGTAGATTGAATTCGTCCAACGTCCTTGAACTTTCAGTAAGGGTAGCTTTCATCCACAAACTCTGCTGAAGGTACATAATGATTACTGCCTTGCCAGTCTAGATCATTAATCATTAACCTCGATGAAGGATCATAGGATCATGTGTTTCTCATGAACCGTACTTCTTCCTTACATTGTCCAGTAGGCTGCTGCATTATTCTTTATTTTCATTATTGCAATCCACAATCACACATGACATCCAATGTCTCAGTTTAGCAAATTGAAATACTATACAGATTTAAACTTCCTCAATTCGTTCTGAACTTCATTTATGATATGGACACATATATAAATGATTGATTATATAAATGATTAAACTATGAAAAGGATATCGTTTGCCAAATTCTCAATGAAGGTAAAAATTAGAACCATATTTGAAGTTAACCGTATAACAATTTTTTCTCCAAAGATGGAGATATGAATTTAATAAAAATAAAATTAATTTAGATGTGGGAAATTTATATTGAGGAAAAAGAAGAATTCGATATGAATTTAATAAAAATATAAAATTAATATGGATCTGTGGAAATTTATATTGAGAAAAAAAGAAGCCAAGACTTAAAAACATTATTAAAAAGTGGCTACGCTTAATGTAGATGCTATTTAAGGAGAATTCAAGGTTTACAAAATTATAGAAAATGGCTACGCACATATGGAGATGTTCTTTGTGTATAATCAATTAAGAAAACCATATAAAATATGATAGAGTTTATTTAAAGGTTATGTTAAAAGTGTTGAAAGGAAAGAAAAGAAAAAATTATATATATTAATGACAAAATCAAACACACGATATATTTAATAAGATATTAGAGATTGAGAAGAGTTTTTTCTTTTATTGACAATTTTTTGATGTGCTTGGTTACATAATAAATGCTATTGTGTTGTTATCCATCTTGGGTGTTTATTGTTAGTGTCCATTAATTAACTGTGGGTTCATTGATAATTCATTTTATTGTTTTGTTGGAGTAATTCTTTTTGGCAACTAAATTCCTAAACCACTAATTTCAATGTGATGGGACCAACCCTTTTAGCTTGCAATTAACAATACTTAAGCAGTGATTAATAATAGGATAAAGTCAATGCAATTATGATTATCACTAAAGAGATGATTAACATAGATATTTTTTTTTGGCTTGATGGTGAAGTTAATTGCTGGGTATGGTGGTAGGTGTGAGGGGACACTTGTCATTGCCCTCGGTTATCACCCTCCCACGCTTCGACTATTCTCCTCCACCCCGCATTCACTCGTCATTTTGGCACTTGGCCTGCTCAGCTCGTGGTGAGGGTTTGTTGATGGTTTGTCTGTGACTGTGTTGAGGGTTAACGATCATGTTCGGTTCGCAACTGGGTGTGGGTTCTTCTGTTGGTGACTTGGCAGCTCTGCCTGCCCTTCTTGCTATGCTATCCGGTTGGTCTCACCTGGGCACTGTGTTGATGGCAGCTCTGTCGCTTTTGTTCGAGGGTTTTCTCTGTCCTAAAACTCTATGGTTCTCTGTGTGCCTTCACTGTATAATTGTTTGTCTACTTGCTTATTCGTGTTGGTTAACTGGTTCTTTCTCTGCATTGTTCTCTTACAGGTTGCGGTCACAAGGGACCGGTTCCTTGACTCTGCTTAGTAAGGTAAGCTCTCTGTCCCTGCTACATGCCTTTTCCACAATTTTCCATTTTTACTGAGGGTGGTCGCTCCTTGTGAGCAGGGGTTCCTTCTTGTGGCTACGACCTGGTTGTGGGTTCTTCGTGCCAGCATCATCCACTCCTCTAGTGAGTTTAAAAAACCCTCTCTCCTGTCGTTGCTTGCTCTTTTATCTTCAGTTTTGTATGCTCAATTTCTAACACACTTCTGTTCGCTATAACTGTAGGTGGGTGGTGGCTTGGGATGGCTGCTTCCATGACTGTCATTGTCTGGTGACCCTGGTAGGGTCACTCCTGTCTAGTGTTTTAGTCTGTAACTTATCTTCTTGCATGTCTATTATTTGAAAGAAAGAATGACTTTTGTTTGTATGGCTATGGGTTACCTGAACATGCAATGTGGTCGTTTTTAAGCTGAGTCTGTCGATTCTGTAGAGGCTTCTCCATGGCGTTTGTCTGCTCTTCGTGGGCTTGGAATTTGTTGCTGGCTAGAACTATAATTTCTCTCTTTGCTTATCAAATGTCTTCAATTGCTGTTATTTCCGTCTTTAAGACTCTCTGTTGCTAGATAACTGGTAGAACTAGTTGTTTTGGAAAAGAAAAAAGAAAATACATCACTCTGTTCTTTGTCAATGCACACAGTCATTGTATGGAAGGGATTAACAGTTAGTTGTCAATGAATTCATTGCTCTGTCTTGATCAATACACAGTAGTTAAATGGAAAGAGATTAATAGAGGCTATAAATGGATACAGATGTTCTACACAGAAATGAAATTCTTATTTTTATTTTCTTTTGTTCTGTCTCTCATAATCTAACCTCTACAAAATATGATATGCTTTCTTTTGTACTATTTCGAGAGAGTTTCTCACAACTGCTTGTAGTTACATTGGTAGTGACATAGTTGTGAAAACTGTTTTTCGTTTTCTTGCTCTGTTGGAAAATATATTCTTTGTACGAAAGATAACTGTTTAATTAAAAAGAAAAACAAAGAAAAAGGTGGTTGTCACAACCTTCCTCTAATCATGATGTTCCTAAGTGCCATTTACCTAATAAATTAAAATAAAAAACAAACAAGTCCCTAAATGTTGTTTTAACCAACAAATGGAAATGAAACTAAACGATGAGTGTGAACCTGTTCTTCCTAGCTGAGACCAAACACCCAAGCCATGATACCCTCAGTTGGATGGTCTTGCATCACAATGCTAGTGCCAATTGAATCCATTATGAGTTCATTCTATTGTTTTAGTGGAGTAACTCTTTTTGGGCAACTAAATTCCCAAACCACTAATTTCAAAGTATCTAAGTGTCTTTTTTGTTATAATAGTGTGCCTATTAGAATTTCAATCTTGAGATTCAACATGCACTCTTGTTTGTTGGAGGTATTAAGGAAGGATCTGAATTGAGATTTTAATGCATTGATCACATCCTCATGAGCAAGGCATGTTTCCCTTAATTCCTTGAAATCCATTTGCTTTCTGTGTGAATGTCCAAGTTATGAGTTAAGGGACTATAGGGAAGAGAACTTTGAGCACATAAATAATACTAATTGACCTAGTTTAAACTTATTCCCGCTTGTACTATTACCTAATTTGGATGTACAAACAACTTCTAAAATAGAAGAATCAAAGTCAAATTTGATATCAGGAGCCAACAAGAATAATACCTCTGACATGGGAATGACAATGGACCTCACCACGTGTGGTGAGAAAAGACTAAAACAAAGTGCTATAGCTCATTGAAACCAAACATTGCAGCCGTTTCCTTGAAAGAAAGAATAACAATGAATTTCTTTTGGAGTGACAATGCCATAATCCAACCTCCATGCTTGATAGTTGATGTTGAACATTCATTAGATATTGTGTGAGTTAATAGAAGTGTGGCTTGTCATGCTATATGCCATGTGATTTAATATAAGCATGTAACAAATATGGTTAGGTCTTGTTAATAGTCACTCTATGATTAATATATAATGTTCCCCATTTCTCCTCTAGGAGGTATTGGATTTTGAGTCCAACTTCATGTTATATTTGCAAAAAATATGGCACCACTTCAAAGTCTAAGCAATACTACCTCATCTGTTGGGTCCCTATTATACTAGTGATTACCCCATTACTATTGTAGTTGTACCCATTATTAATATTGTTGTGCCCCTATTGCCCCCATATTGTTATTACTGTGCCCCATAGAATCCCTCTATTTTTATTTTTGTGGCTTTATATTATTATTGTTAGGTCGGCTGGGTTATATTATGACTCCTTAGACTCCTATATATAGAAAGGAGGTTTTGTCATTTGTATCATCCAAGAATTGTTCATTTATGTAATGTAAAGGAGGTAGCCCCCTCGAACAGGCTGAATTCTAAGGCGTTGATCTATCTTTTCTATCTTTTCTTGAGCTGGTTCATAACATTTGGTATCAGAGCTTTGGATTCTAGGGTTTTACTACTCCAAACAGGTCATCGTGGAATTTTCGCAATAACTCTTTTTTTGCGACGTTTCAGAAGCTAAAACAAAAACCGATTTGAGAAGACATCGCGCTGAATCTTGGGTCCGAATTTCCGAGCGTTTTGCGCTATAGTTGCAGAGATATGAACTGAGGAAGTTGGTCTTTTTGCAGACTCTTGAATTACATTCCAAACAGGTGACCTCTGGAAAATCATCATAACTTTTTCTCTGAGCATTAGATTGAAATTTCGTAAGAAGGTGCAGAAAGAGGACAGACTGTAGTTTCTTGTATATATTTTGTAGAGCCAAAAGACAAAACAGGAACTCGTGGCACATCATACACGTTCGCCCTACTGAACTAATCCATAATCAGATCACTGTGGGAGTTTTCACATAACTTTTCCTTGGAGAATCCAATTTGGATTAGACTGGTGGCATTAGAAAGAGGACACAAAGGGCTATTGTAGGTCACAATTTCAGAACTGGATGATTTGAATGTACAGAGATACATCAAAGGCAATATCGAGCTCCTACAAAGTGAAAAAAGGTGTGTAGATTCTTTTAAATTTTTGCTTAAGATTGGGTTGAAATTTATATTGAAGGAATTCAAAGGGCATAGTAGAGCATTACTATCGGTAACTAATGCCCCGAGGAAAGAAAATGCAAACACATAGTAAGGAACCTAAAAGCTCTAGCATGACTCGTGAAGAAGATGAAGAAATGCTACATGATATATCAAAATTAAAAAAACAAGTGCAACAAGTGTCACTTGCACAAAAAGCAATAGAATCTAAGATGGATGGTTTAAGGAAATATGTAGAAGCTAAGATGGATGGTTTAAAGAAAGGTGTAGAAGCTAAGATGGATTATTTAAAGAAGGGTGTAGAAGCTAAGATGGATGGCATGGAAGCTAAGATGAATGGCATGGATGCTAAGATGAATGGCATGGACGTTAAAATTGATGGCATGGATGATAAGATGGAAGAATTGACAATAAATATGAATAAGTTGCTACAAGGAATGGTCACTAATGGTGAAAAGGTACTAAGGGAAACTCATGATGAGAACAAAAGAAATCTTAATCATGATTCCATAGACTCTAATGTTGGATCGAAGACCCACCATATTCCAAAAATCGATATGAGGAAGTTTGATGGCAAGGATGCCGCAACATGGATATTACAGATGGAGCAATTTTTCGATCTCAATAATGTGCAAAACACACAAAAGGTACGTATGGAAACTTTATATTTGGACCAAATCAGTTTGTATGGTATCAATGGCTTTGCTCTCGTAAACAATTTATCACTTGGGCAATTTTTACGGAAGAATTGATAGCACATTATGAAGATACAAAAAGCAACACTTTTTTTAGCCAATTGATAAGTCTCAAACAAAAGGGTTCAATATGGAGCACATTGAGGAGTTCCAAAAATTGAACATAAGGGTAAAAGATATTCCAGAGGAGCATAGGATTGATGTGTTCATTGGGTCTTTAAAGGATAATATCCAACATGATGTTCGCCTTTGGGAACCTGATTCATTAGAGAAGGCATTCAGGTTAGCAAGAAAAATGGAAAGCAAATTATGGCAACCAGGAAGCATACCACTCACAACTATAAAGACGGAAGTTTGGTTGCCCCTAGTCTTCCACAACCTATAAGGTTGACACCACAACAATTGGAAGAAAAAAGAGCAAAAGGGCTTTGTTACAGTTGTGATAGCAAATACACTAAGGGTCCTAAGTGTGCTGAGAAGAAATTATTCTACATAGATTGTGAAGAGGAAGAAGAAAAGGAGCAAGAAAGGTCAAAAGAAGAGGATATACTCCAGGAACAAAGCCTAGAGGAAGAACAAATGAATCCGACCATATCTTGTAATGCATTGGCAGAATTACCACTCCTCAAACCATCAAGATAGAAGGACAAATCAAGAAGGAAAAGGTTAAGAAGTGAAAGATCACATCGAGAAAGGAGAAATGAATCCAACCATATCTTGTAATTCATTGGTTAGAATTACCACTCCTCAAACTATCAAGATAGAAGGACATATCAAGAAGAAAAATGTTCAAGAAGTGAAAGATCACATCGAGCATCAAGAAATGAATCCGACCATATCTTGTAAAGGATTGGAAGAAATTACCACTCCTCAAACTCTAGAAATAGAAGGACATATCAAGAAGAAAAAGGTTCAAGCAATGAAAGATCACATCGAGCATCAACAACAAGTTCTCCAACTTTTAAAGGATAACGCCACTTCGGTGCAAAATCAAACTAAACAATAGGTAGATCAACATCGTAGTGGAAAATGTTTTGATGTAGGTGATTGGGTATTTTTACTACTACATCTCAAGCAAGCTATTTATGAGAAGGAAATGTTGGCAATACTACATGCACTTAAAAAATGGCGACCCTACCAAATGGGAAGACTCTTCAAGGATGAGGATGTGGAAGCATTGTTTTGTGCTATTTCTATTATCCAACCAAATTGGATAAACGAAGCAAGGGATGAATGGAAAAAGGACAAAGAAGTATGGCCACTTATTCAAAAGTTGCGAGAGATCCCAAGTCAAACAATATTGCCAGAAATTGAAGAGGAAGGAAAAATCATATTGGAACCTGGAGCAGTCACAGAAACAAGAAACCGACAGCTACGAAATCGATCAAGTTCAGAGTATCTCATCAGGTGGAAGAACTTACCAGCTGAATATTCCACATGGGAGGACAAGAATTTTATACAGAAGCATCAAGAACTACTCAAGCATTGAGGACAACGCTTTTTGAAGGAGAGGGGCATGTTAGGCCCCTATACTACTAGTGTAACCCCTTATTGTTATTAGTACAGCCCACTTATTATATTGATGTACCCATGTAGTGCCCATATTGTTACTATTGTGCCCCATAGAAGCCCACGATTGTTATTATTGTGCCCTACATTATTATTGTTATGTCAGCGCTGATTATATTATGACCCCTTAGACTCCTATATATAGAAAGGAGGTCTTTTCATTTGAATCATCCAAGAATTTTTCATTTATGTAATGTAAAGGAGGTTGCCCCCTCGAAGAGGCTGAATTCTAAGGCGTGGATCTATCTTTTTCTTGAGCTGGTTTCATAACACCAAAAGGCATTTTTACATACATAAAAGTGCCCCAGGGTGTAGTAAATGTTGTCTTGTGTTGATCATCAAGATGAACCAGAACCTGGTTGTATCCTGAGAAACCATCCAGCAATGAGATTCTATTGGAGCCAACTACCTTTTGTAGGATGTTATCCATCTTGGGTAGAGCATAGTTATCCTTCAGAGAAACCTTGTTAAGATTTCTAAATTCTGCACAAAGCCTAATTTCACCTGTTTTCTTCCTAGTAGGTACTAGATTTGAGACCCATTTCGGAAATCTAAGGGGCACAATGATCTTTGCATCGAAAAGTTTCTTAACTTCCTTTTCTATGAAAGGCAATAAAATTGGGTTTATTCTCCTCAATTTCTGTTTAAAAGGCTTTTGGTCTTCCCTGATGGGAATGGTGTGTTGAATGATACTTGTATCATAATATTTAAGTCTTCATAGCTCTAGGAAAAAACATTAGTGAATTCTTTAAAAATATCAATGTATTTTTGTTTCTCTTTAGGAGGTAGGGATTTTGACAGTTTGACAATTTTGGGGTTCTCTGCAGTGCTTATGTTATAGTCCTCTACATCAACTCCTACAGGTTCTATTTTTGGCTTCCTGGCTACATCATCAAAGTCAAAAATCTCTTCCAATAGTACCAATCCTCTTGGTAGCACAATGTCTTTTAATTGCAGAACCTCAAGTTCTTCTTGAGTATCATCAATTTCATTAACCACTATTTCTTTTTCATTTTCATCTATATCATTTTCAATATCAATATTTACACACTCAAATTCATCTTTCATTTGTAAAAAGTTCTCTATTTATTTATCATTACCGAAAACCTGCCAATATCTTACATTATCAGTAACAACTAGCCTACATTTCACTTCCACCACATATTTCCTATTGGAATGAAAAGGCATTTTGCAAGCACTCGCTGAAACAACCAAGGAAACAAGTAAAATATGTTGGCCTCTAGGAATAACAAACAAATCATATTCAAAAAACCATTGCAAAAAATATAAAACACAATTTTTATAGGCTCTTAGTCTAGGGTGTTTAGTAGCATATTCACCCTTAATTTGATTGATTATTAGCCCAGAATCCCCATGCACATAAATTTGTTTTGCTCTTAATCTATTTAAAATTTGCAGCGCTAAGATCAATGCTTCATATTTAACTATGTTATTAGTGCACTAAAAATTGTGTTTGTAACCATGTCCCTTTGCCATATTTGTGGATGAGTTTACAATGAAAACACCTGTCCTACTCCATCCTTACTCACAGCCCCATCTAAATTCATATTCCAAAGAGCCTCTCCCTCTACGTTGTTTTCTTCAGTATCCAATTTTATTTCCTCTGTATCACTGATTTTAGCTTCTAAGGGTGAAACTTCATTTTCTACACATTCATTATTGTACAAGATAAATGAATCCATGTTTGAATGTATTGAATACAGGGGGTAATTGTTAGGTTTGTCTTTACTACTAACCATGTACTTGATTAGTGTTTCCCTGTAAAATCTTCTTGGCTGACCAAACACTAGAATTGTAGCATAAGTCATATCTATTTGTAAAGTGCCTTGTAATTTTGCTCCCATGATCTAGAGAGCAACATTCCATACTTAGGAGGTATGTTTGCTACTACAATGTCCATTACCAAGCTCTTTTATGGTATTTGGACTAGAGTAACACATAAATCTTTGATTAATCTTAAGCATCTGACTTTACTTGAATCAAATGAATATAAATCTTTGTAAGGCCAAGTTATGTCTAAGCCTAGTTTCTCCATAATAGCTTTAGGCATAAGATTATGTGAGGCTCCAGAATCAAGCATATCATTGTGTATAATTTTATCATGAATGTTCAAGCTAATGTGGAAATGGGTACATTGCCTTCTTGATATTTTCCTTCAACCTTAGTGCCAAACAATAACCCGGGCTAGTCACCAGCCAAATTGACTGTGTCATTCCCTTCCCCTATCTTCAAGGCTTTTATGACTTGTGATCTGTATGTATTTTCGTTGATTAATTCAATGAGGGGAATGGAATTTTTTACTTTAGCCAGTTCATTTTCAATGCTAAAAGAAGCAGGAGGTTTTTCTATTTCTTTAGCAGCTGCATCATGTTTCTTAGAAGTTTCCTTTTGAGAATCATCTTTAGGCTAACTAGTAGAATGGGTATCATTTTGGGTCCTTTTGGGAGGAGCGTCAAGAGTATTTTTACTCCTCAAGTTATATTGTCTATGCACTTCCATAATTGTGTTCTGATATCCTTGTTTGTAGTCTTCAGAGTCTAATGGAATGGTTTTTGGTTGTGAGAGTAGGAAAATGTCTTGTTCTTCCTTAGTTAGGAAAATGTGCTCAACTTTGGATTCCTCAAACAAATTTATTTGATTTTCCTTGGGATCTTCAAGTATGTTGGCTTCCTCATCTGCATAGTTTTCTTGAAATGGAGGTTTAATCTGTTGTTGATTATTTTGGCCTCTTTGCTCTATTTGTTTAATCTGGGGTTGGTTTTTCCTGAAATTTGGATCTCTAATTTGGGAACCAACTTCGTTTTCTCTTGGAGGGGTTCTGTCAGATATAGAAATTCTCTCCATCATTTTCTCCATTGTTCTTACTAAAGTTTCCAACTTAACATTAGAGGAAGAAGAAGCATGTTCCTTTTTTATAGTAACTCTCCTTTCACGTTTCATTCTAGCTCTCCTTGCTAACAAATTGGCTTCAACACTAACTTCATTTCTCTGCATTTCCTCAAGGGTTGCAAGGTTTCTTTCTCTTAATTGGTAAGACATATCAAGGTAAAAACCATCGAGGAATTTAATTAGGTCTAGCCTCAGAGGAGGTTGTATTCTTGTAGGGATAGAGTTATAGACATTATTAATTATGATACAATAGTCTTGGATTGATTCACCTGGGGCTCTTTTGATACT
Organism: Pinus taeda; assembly: GCA_000404065.3. Lineage (NCBI taxonomy): Eukaryota > Viridiplantae > Streptophyta > Pinopsida > Pinales > Pinaceae > Pinus > Pinus taeda. The sequence goes on from APFE030899998.1 coordinate 50,587, forward strand.
TTCATACTCTATTCAAATTTGTAAAGGGTTCTTTTTCACTTCCCATCTGTTGAGGAAGGTGTCATGAAATTGAGCAAGGTCGAGGATAGAGTTGTCTGGTAACCCTTTAAACCATTTTTTAACCTCACCAGTGAGACATTAAGCAAAAAATCTCATTTTCACATCATCATCATCTATTTCTTGGAGGTCTAAGTAGTCATTAATTTTATCAATATCTTGCTGAGAAGTTATGGGTCTAGTGCTATCAAATTGAGGAATCCTACTCTGGTAATCTTGAGGCATTGCATTGAGTTGTGGAGGTAGGACCAAGGGGGCATATTGAGCTGCCATGACTGGTGCTTGAGATGTAGATGGGACTACAATAGGTGTGGGTATGGAAGGTATGAAAGGGGGTATAATTACACTTTGTTGTGTTGATGTAGAAGTGGTATTGGTTGAAGATGAAATGGGTGTAGTGAAAACGGGGGTGATTATTAGATGTGCAGTAGGAATAGAAGGAATTTGTACATGAATAGAAACAAAAAAAAACTCTAAAGGGGCGGAAATATTAGGAATATCTAAAGGGGTAGTATGAACAACATGAATTTCAAATGAAATAGAAAAATTAGGTGGAATTAATGGTGGATTTAGGGATGAAGCAGTAGAAGAACAATGTAAGGATTTAGGTGATTCAAGAGATTTTTGTACAACTTGATCTAGTTCAGGCACCAACATTTCAAGTTTGTTAAATTGTGTCATGACATCATCCTCAGAGTCTGATTTCACAGTTTTATGCTTTGAAATGTAGGGTTTTAAGATGTTTTCATAAAAACCAGTTTCAGCTACAAAAATGTTAGATTTAGTTCAAAAGAGACTATGTGCAAATGGTAAATCAAATTCTATGTCTTCTACTATTTCAAAGCCTTCAGGTAGAGAATTAACCCTAGGGAGAGGATTATTACTTGCCTGGCTCTCAGCTAAACTTTTCTTTCTAACAATTTTTTCTGGATTATTTACACGGTGGATTTGGATTTGTATTAGCTTTAGTATAAACTCTTTTAGGATACATATCTACTATTAAGTATTTATAGATAAGATATATACATCTTTTGAAGTGGAATACAACCTTAAATCAAAATCTATTTCTAAGCCACAAACCTAGAAATACCTTTTAAGTACTAAAACAAAAACTTACCAAGGAAAAATTTAACGCAATTGATTTGTTTGAAGCCCCCAGTATGGTTTCCAGGATGTTAGCACTCCATAATTTCTTAAGGCCATAAAAGAATTTGCAAACGTAACCACAAAACCACTTTGAAGTTTAGAAGCTAGCCCTTCTAAACTCAGAGAGGGATCTCTCTATCAGATTTAGCTTTGTTTGGTTTGTAGGATTTTAGCTACATGTGAAAGTTTAGGGTTTGGTTTTTAAAATGGTTTGGTTGGAACAAAAAGGAAAGCCATTGGGCAATGGGGTCAAAGGATCTTAGAGTGATCAATTTGCGGAAATACCAAGCTTAAGAGTAACATGGCAAGGTAGGCATGCTACTGGATCTTTGTCGTTTATGAAATAGAGAAGGAAGAAAAGATTAAGAATCACTTCAAATATAGAGCATTGTTACATGAATTATGTATTTAAACTTCAGTGGAAAACATTGATTATTTCTTTAAACCAGAATAGAGTGTGTTGAAACAATTTGTGTACTTAATCTTTTTAAAAACAATAAAGAAATGAAATACATATGAAAACATAGAAAAGACAAGATTACAGTAAGAAGAACTTCACCACACAACTATGACACATGAATCTTGTAACATATTTCTTGTATTAATGCAAATGGCCACTTGAGCTCAATAAACAACTTTATAATGAATAGTAGTCTTTCTCAGTACAAATCCCAACATCAATACTTCAAATTCTGAAATATTTAAACAAATTCTATCTAAATATCTTGAAATAAAATATCAAGATTTATTATAAAATATCTCAAATGTTTTTCACAAAAATAGAACAAAATTATAAGAGATATGAAACTGTTGTGGTTGTTGGCACTATCCTCGAGGGTTTTTGTTGATGACTAGGCCTGAAAAAGTGTTGTCCTATTGTCTTGCTATTGGAGGTGAAACTGTTTTACTCTGAAAATTCACATAATTTATCCCAACGTTCTTCACTTGGGATAGAAAACTTTATTAACTTCCTGTAAGTCTCATATACCTCAGTATACTTTTCAAAAGTAGGCTTGGTGAGAAACATGTGCTTGATCTTGTGCTTGATGAGCAGGTCGAACTCTATAGCCTCTAGAAAATCCTTCCCTGTGATGCTTCCTTTAATGCCTGCAAACATTGATTTATCTCGGGAAATAGTGTATAGCTTATGGTAGTAGTCCTTTAAACTGATCAGCTAGTCTCCATTTCCTATCAGTCCTGGCAGTCTTTTTAGATTAAGTGCATTAAACTTTTTATGAAATTTCAGAATACTAGAATCCATGTTGTGACATTTGTTTTCTAATTGCAGCATCAGGTTCCTCTTAGTCAGGACCCTTCTCACCTATAAAATTCTTTATGTTTTGTTTGCAACTTCTAATTCCTTTAACTCCTCCCTGGCTTTTGAATTTAAGATACTTATCAATGTTGTACCTTCCCCAGGCTTCTGTCCCAAATCTGCTTTTATCTCTGTAACTTCTTCTTTTGATTTCCTAATCAACTCTTGTTGTTCAAATATAATTTGAATTGAGGGTCATATTTCATTCATGGCCTCATTAATATCTATCCATATGGTCTCCTTTGCGTGTGCCAAAGTCTGGGCCATGGTTGACTCACTTTGTAACTGTTCAATCTTTAGAGTGAGCCTATGAGTTTTCTGCAACTCTGCTACATAAGAATTGTCTATCTGTAGTTTCTGATCATGCAGAGTTTTGAGTTGAGCCTTTAACTTTTCAATTCCTGCCCTTGAATGGATAGGTCTTCCATAGCTTTAACTAACTCATTTGGAGAATTTGTACTCTATGTTGGTGTTGCGATTGATGTAGATGCTCCTGCTATTATTGATACTGAAATAGGGATTGTTGTTAGAGGTACTATAGCTAGTTGTGATGACTGCTCCTTTTCATTGAGTAGTTTTTCCATCTCCACTTCCATACCCTTAATCTGGCTGCTTTGTTCAATTATTATCTTGAACATGTTCTCTTTTTCTTTCTCAAGCTCCCCAACTTCCTTAGCTTGGGGATCCTTAGTGGAGGGAAGTTTGAGTTGTGTCCTCAATGTTGCTATGTCTGCATTTTTTCTCCTAACAATTTCTTATGTTGCTTTTATATCTTTGGGGTCATACCCCAGTTTAATTACCAGGTCCTCCAATGATTTGATCTTGGTGTCCATAACCAAAGATGAAATATTTTCAAGTTTTAATTGTGATTGTATGTTGTTGAGTGAGGCCTGCAACTTGGAAGCTTTCATGGCAGTGTTGGTCAAGGTAGAGTATAACATTTCTCCATTTTTTTTATGCAGGTCTATTTGGTCAATGGGGTGAATCTGCCCAGCATCAAAGGAGAAAAAAAAATCTTGTAAGCATCTGGAGTCTTCGGAATGGAATCTGTGCTTGAAGGAATGCAATTTGCATTTTCCCCTTTTCTGTATCAAAAGCTAAAAGAAGCCTGTGCTTTGAAGAAGTTGTTTGCTTTGAGAATTGGGTGTATGTGGAGACCTTGAGTTTCTCATTCTTCTTCTTAATTTCTCTGTATTTTGCAAAATTATTTGGTTCATCTTTGTCCTAAACCAATTCTAATGTCTGAGCTGTATCTTGGGGATCTTGGGAAGTTGAGGAAGCTGGAGATCCCGTGAAGATATCTTCTCCTCTTATAAAAGCATGATGGTCTGTTGGGACTATGGCGGCATGCCCCTCATCCTCCTACTGAAAAACTGGTTGAGAACTAGTCTTGTGCTTCTTTTTTTATATCATAAATTCTTTGACTCCAATCTTTGTCACTAAAGGGGAATCCTCCTCTCTTGGTCTCTTATCTTTTTTTCTCTTGAGGTACTAGAGTCTGTGAGGTTGTTGATGATATGATTTTTTCTTCTGCTCATGTAGTGTGTTCTCCTCCCATTGACTTTGATTCATGAACTTCTATATCTCTCATCTTGGAGTGTGAGTGTAGGCAGTGGTTTTTTGTTCCACTCTTAGCTTGGAGATGATTCCAAAAGGGTCACATAACCAAGTAAAGCTCAATTTGAAGTTCATTTGTTTAAGGAGCGAATCTGCCTCTTTACCTGCTACCCTGGTGTTACAAATGAATGGTCCCACCTGTGCCTTGATCTTGAATTGGGACTTCTTCTTTGCTGCAACAAAATGTTAATCATCCATATGCACCATATGCCTGATATATTCCAATGAGAAAATTCTCATGGGAACAAACTTAGGAAGCATGTAGCGTGGAAACTCGCACCCATAAACTATGATTATTGTATAGTTTTGGTATAAATACCAATCCCCTGTTTTAGTCTACTCACTGAGATGCATAATTCTTTGTATTTTTGGTCCTATCCTAGGCTCTACATCACTATTTAGTAAGTTAGCAACTGTATGTAGGAATTGATCAACATAATCAGAGAAGGTGTACTCGGTGGAATTTTTCCTCGCTATGGAGGTCCAAAGGGTTACAGGCTCTGGATTACTCTGATCATTTAATTTCTGCAAAGGGGAATGAAAACCTATATGCTTGATGGTAAAGAAATAAATACACCAACACTAAAGAATACTGAAAATTCCCCTCAGTAGAGAACTTGAGGAGCTAGTCATGATTTGACTCTACAATGAACTTACTATAATTGAAAGAAGGGGGTTTCTCACCAGTTGTAAAGACTCATAGGAAACCAACAATGGCCTCATCAATCCCCTAATTGGATTGATAGCCAAGTATACATGAAATAATTTCAATTACTTGTTTAGTCATCTCAGGGAACATAGAGGATGAGTAAGGGGATTTTTCTTAGGTAATTAGGCATCATCTTAGAGAAAATTTTCAAAAATCTTTGTTCTATGTGGGAAGGTCGGGTTTTTGCATAATTCCATGAGGGAATCACTAAAAATGGTTTCAGAGAGTCAGAATTTGGCAATTGTAGAATCCGAGAGATGGCTTCTACAGTGATGGGGAAAGGGATGTCACTGTTATGGGCCACAATTTCCCTTTGGCTAGGGATGTAGCGAAATTAGCACCATGGACACGAATTTTGGGAAGTGATAGGTATGTGGGAAGATGAATTGGGGCAGGGAAGACTCCCATAGGTCCAATTCATCATTGAGGTCAAGAAACTTTTGCTTCAACGAATTGTGAAGCTCATATAGGTTAAAATTGCAATTGATTTCAACAATCTTGTATTATTGGTCCACTAATGGTTAGTGATATAGATCTATGGTAGGGGGAAACATAGGGTTTTCATCAAAGGATTTAGATTGGATTTTAGGTGCCATGATAGAGAAGGAAAGAGAAGAGTATTCAGAATTACCCAAGAAAAAAGGGCGAATTTGACGTCAAGATGCAAATTGAAGGCTAGGTACTCGGTTGCAAGTGATTGGTTATGCTGACTGGTTACAAAGATGTCGTTGATCACTGGCTAGGCACTGGGAAGACTTGGTTTGGTTGACTATGCACTGGCACTCTTGATTACCTGTTATCATAAAATGAAGAAAGGAGGCGATGTAACAGGTTTTGGTGGTTTATATAGAAAAACGAATTTACCGTTGCTAATTTACCATTACAATGGAGCGAGTCCATTATGGCGGAAACATATAGCATTAATTAACTCAATGATCAGCTGACATGGTGGTGGGAGTACCAGATGACATCATCAGATTGGGGGAAAAGTAATGGCAAGAGGTTACTTTGACGGAAGGGGAATGGGGTCTACAAACATGAGGTGACGAACAGACAGTGGAGGGGAAAGGATGACGTACGAGCAAATGGTGGGAACGGGGAGTCCACATGGCAGGAGGTTAGTTGCGCAGGAGAAACAAAGGTCAACGGTCATGCAAGGCGGGAAAAAGGATGACGATTTTTCGGAGGGGGGGACAAAGCGGTAAATGGGAATAGGTAGGGGGTGCGAAGTACTCTAGAGGCACCACGTCGCAAGTCAATTCTGCCTTTTCAGACACCCCCCCACCGATTAAACCTTAGAGGGGCTCGGCGAGGGGGTGGGCGAAGACGATCCCCTATCGTTGATCAAGGCGGGGTAGATTGTCATCGTTCAAATATGTGCCTCGCTTTATCATGTGGCGACAAAACATGTTGCGTCCAAAAAAATTGATTACAAATTGGAAATTGCATTTAAATTATCAATCGATTTAACATTAAAGCTTAATTAACCACATTTAAATATTGTGGTTTAATTACTTTTATTCTCCTTAATATCATTCAACCACGATTAGACTGTGCGGTTGATTTATTCACTAACCCAAACTAATTTCATTTAAACCATTATAATCATGTTTAAACAATGTGATTAAACTAACTAATCTGCTTCTCCTAATTCAATGTGGCATTTAAACAAGATGCACACTTTATTGAAAATTTTCTAAGGTACCTCTACTGCAATTTTTTATTTTTGAGTAGCACTTTGACTTGCTCACTTGCATCCATATGTTTTATGGGTTATTTTTTCATATTTTTATTTTTTGTTCTTTTCACACACACACACACACATATATCTCGTTTTTTATTTTTTCTTCATTTTCTCTTTTTCTTGGGAAATAAATTGTAGAATGGAAGATTATTTACTACATCTCACATACAAAATTACAGCTACAATCAAGTCATCCTATGAAATATAGAACCCTTAACATATTATACGAATGCAAACTGGCCAAGTAGTATTGATGATCACAAAAGAACTAGTGGAGCAACATTTTGTTTGGGTGATTGTCTCGTTTCATGGTTGAGCAAGAAGCAATGTTCAATCTCCTTGTCCACAACAGAAGTAGAATATATCACAGTAATAGCATGTTTTACTCAGGTTCTTTGAATGAAGAAAACTTCACAAGACTGCACAGTTGGATTCCTAGTGCGAAAACGTGCAACATCAACTATAAACTTGTCAAATTATGACATTGGCACCTCTGGCCCTATAAAGGAATATTTTTAGTGTCTTCGAGATCCCCTTGCTCGTGGTTCCACTCCTCTAGTTGCTCCTGGTTCCATCGTTCGCCCTCCACCGATCTGCTGGGAAAATGCGTTGAGGTTTTATATAATAAAACGGACATAGCCACCAAAGAATGAGTAGTGACTCTTTGGTCACAAAGTCGTTTAGGCCAGTGGTGGTTCCAATTTCGAGTCTCAACGCATTCCATACATAGTCTGACCATTGGTTAATTGTGGTGTGGTTTTGTTTTTAATATGACTTGGTCGTGGCTCCGGCGGGGATTGGGAAGGTTCACCGAGGGTGCCCCACTCACCCCATTAATATATGTGACATATATGTAATATCGTTGGGTGGGGTGGCAGGGTTGGTGGCCCACCATGCCAATCTTTTTTTTGTTTTTTTTTTTTTTTTATAACACAATAGTTCAAATTTTCCCACTGATTTTCAAGGGATATTAGACAAACTAAGTAGGTGATAAATTCACCTTTTCCGACTGTCATATTTCGTGCGTCGGGACTCTACCAAATTGTTGTCTCGTTAATGACTTCGACTTTGTCAAGTTTGACCAAAAATTTTACCAGCTATAACTTGAGCATGCAAACTCGGATTTGAGTGTCGTTCACACCGTTGGAATCAGGGTGACAAGCACTACATCTGGCCCTAGTTTCACTTTCATCTAATGAATTTGATTTTTGAGTTATTTTCAAGGTCGCTTCTATTCCTCCCCAATTAAGAGATTTTGGTCCTCCAAAAGTATGAACACACCCTGCACACTGCTTGTGTCCTCGTCAAATCACACTTTGAACATCTGCATTGCATGCAAATCTGGTACATTCTTTTCAATCGCATACAAAACCACACATGACTCAAACAACCCCATACTTGCCAGGAGTTTATAACACGCAGTCTTTGGTCAAGTTTACATCATAATAGAAACCAATAGCCAGTTATCAACAAAAGGCCAAAAAACATCATTGTTACTTTAATAAGTGATCAAAAATACATTATCACTTTTACAATTATTCGCATCACATGATTTACAAAATCTAACCATGACAAGCTACTAATTTTAGTAAAACCATCTCTTACTCAATAAAGTGGACCACCATGAATGTGGTGGATTCATTTGTTGAACATCTTCGCCAACTGGCTTCTTTAACGGTGCTTTTTAGGCATGGAGTATCTGACATGTGAATCTTTGGTGTCCAACCTAGTTGCAATGATTACAATAATTCTGTTGACACCTAATCCTCAGTGATTGGGGGAATTGAATGTGAACAGTCATCGAGAAGATGAACTGAACAATCAAATTCATGTATATAATAGATAGCTGGCTAAATGAATTAACGAATTAATTTTCTTGAGTTACTCCTGGCTTGACATGGTATCAGAACACAGGTCCGAGGTTCTTTTTTTAACCTTTCTTTGTAACTCCTGTCCACTACCTGCCTTTTGCTCCTCTGTCCCACACCTGAAGGAAACGCTTGCCTGAAGGAGACACTTCCTGAAGCTGCATACCAAACATCTGAGAGAGAGAAACGCCTGCCTGAAGGTAATGCTGCTGTATTGAGATGATATATATCTAAAGGAAAACGTTGTTGAGTTTGATATCTGCAATTTATTTTTAATTACACAAATAAATATTTACCATAGAGATGTGGCGTTCACTCGGCATTCTTATCTGCATCATGAGCTGCTCTATTTCGTCGGTTTCTTCAAAGACGTAGTTTATAGTTATGGCTTCGAATCTGACCATCAAAGGAAGCTTAATTACAGAAGAAGAAGAAGATTAAGTTCATTTTTTTTTGGGTTAAAATAATGGTACATCTTACCTGGCCTGTGAATGCCCTCGGGGTAGAACGGTAGAACGGTGGTTCAACTCCCGGTAAAACCTGTCACTCTTTGTCCTTATATGAGTATATAGCACGGGATGAGCAACCCATTCAAGGCAAATAATCTTTAAAATTGCCTTTGTTCGATTCCCGGTGCCTTTCTTTGAATCCAGCCACCTGGGTTTGGTTCCCGGTGGGACCTTCAGTTTGTGCAAATATCAAGCACTGATTGAGCAGGATATCTTCTTTGAATCCAGCGACCTGACCTGGGTTCGACTCGTGGGAGGAGCTTTCACAGAAGCACGATTGAGTAGCATCTCTTCTTTGAATCCAGCGACACTATTTATCTTTAAAATTTCCCTTCTTTGAAACGCTGGTGTGTGCCCATAGGCATCCATATGTACTACTGTTGAAACAAAAAAAAACATTGTTTGATATATGTGGATATGAGCAAAAAGGAAACATTGTTTTATGTCTCTAACTGCTGTTTGAAGAAACGCACATGGTGATATAAACTATTTTTAAAGGCTGATTGATATATGGATAGCGCAGTTTTGATATGTCACTGTTATGAGCGGATATGTATTTGAAACGCTGAGATATATTTGAAACATTGTTTAACATTGAAATGTTGTCTGACATATAAAGATATATATTTAAATAGTGATTGAAAAGCTGGTGATTGAAACGCTGTCTGACTGTAAAGAGATATATTTAAATGGTATAACAACAGAAGTTTCTCATACTTTTAGATGCCAAGGATAGCAGCAGAAAATTTGACTATATAGCAGCAGAAGTATTTTTTCATAAGAGTTTTTTTTTGCCATCAGAAGTATTAGTCTATCAGCAAAAGTTTTTTATATCAGCAGAAGTAATTTTTTATAGAATGCATTCAATCATCTCTATGATAGGAATAGTTCTCACTGGCAAGGAGAACTATCCTGACTGGTCCCGGATGGTACAATGCACCCTCATTTTCAATGAGCTGTGGAAAGGAGTATGTGTCAGAGAAGGAGATAGTGACCCAGAAAAGCCTACATCAAACAAAGAGCTCGCCATCTGGGAAAACAAGAACAGCAAAGCATATGCATTAATCGCAGAATCTGTAAATAAGGAGGTGAGTCTCCACATTTCATCATATTCAACTCCCTTTGAAGCTTTACAAAAGCTGAAAGAGCTCTATGACTCACATTCTGCACTTGAAGTCGTCCAACTTATGATTAAACTCTTCACTCTTGAACTGCAAAATAATGATCCTCTTGCTCTTGCATCTAAAATAAAGTCTATAATGCATGATATTAAATCCACTAAAGTTAGCTGCGATCTTCCTCTTATTGCTTTTCTCAAAGCACTTTATCCATACATACTCCAATTACTTGAGTCTTTGGCAAGCAAATGGAAATCTCAAGGATATAAACTTTGACTCTTGTGAAAAAAAATTAGTTTTGAAAGAGAAAAAAGCCTTGGGAAAGAAGACAGTCCCTGAATCTTCTGAAGGGACTGTATGCCTGGCTAATAAAGAAAAATATCCTGCTCAAGATTCTACAAGAGGAAGAGGTGGACGAAGAGGAAGAGGAAGATACTTCAGAGGCAAGGGGCAGACATTCTCAAGGAGAACAGGCAGATTTACATTGTATTCGCTGCAAAAGAAATGGATCACATGATGCCTCTACATGCAAGCTACCATGGGACAAAATTGAGAAGAGAAGAAACCAACAGAAAGGTAAAACTGATGATACAGACAAAGGTAAAGCACCTGAATCCGCTCACTATATTGAGGCACAATGTAACATTGGAGTAAATGAAGATTTGTTTAATACTTCACTTGCTTCCTGGAAAATGATTGGCTGCTTGATTCAGGAGCAACCTGTCACATGACTCATAGAAAATATTTTTTTGATGATTTCACTGACAATGTTGATGGAGTAGTATACTTTGCAGATCAGTCAAAAATCAAGCCATCAGGGCTTGGCACAATCAGGCTTAAACTGCCTGGTCTCTCGTACTTTCTTCTTGATGATGTTTTATATCTCCCACAGCTCAAGAGAAACTTGTTGTCCTTGGTCCACATCCGCCAGCAAGGTCACTCCATTCATATGTTTGATGGCAAGCTTGAGGTGAGAAAATAATCTGATCACTCACTTGTCATGAGGGGAATAGAAGAAGAAAGACTTCTCAAACTGCAAGGAACATCTGCTCATAAACAACATTTCTCATATATTACTCATCATGAAGAAGGTACACTTCCATCAAGTTTATTATGGCATGCTAGATTTGGACATTTAAACTATGACAGTCTCCGTTTATTGAAGAAAATGGTGTGGCTGGTTTGCCTACAATTCCTAGAAAACTTAAGCAATGTGATGCTTGCATTCTAGGAAAGCATAGCAAACAGTCATTTCATGACTCACATTCAAGAGCACATAGGAAGCTTGAACTTATTCATTCAGATTTATGTGGTCCAATGCCTGTCCCTTCTGCAAATGGAAATAAATATATCATGACATTTATTGATGACTACACCAGAATGTGTTGGGTTTATTTATTGAAGAA
>APFE030900015.1:0-15352 GCA_000404065.3 Pinus taeda
ATCCCCTGTAAGATCCTCCCCCATCCTTCGTTGTTGATATGCAATATACAAAAATGAAGGTGGAAAATATCCAAGAGAAGTTTCTAATGGGGACTTACTAGTAGAAGTGTGGACTACTCTTTTATAATAGTTATGTATATGTACTAGATTTCATCCCAAGTCTTCAGATGCTTCTAATTGTAACCCCTCAAAAGTTACACCAAGTCTTGTTGAATACTTATGTCTTCCCATCTATCTTTGGATGGAATGTTATATACCTCTTTAAATCCGTCTCAATCATCTCCCACAATGTAGTCCAAAATGCACTAAAATGTTATGTCCTTAATTGAAATGATGCTCCTTAGTATACCAAAGTGCACCCATCCCTTATCCAAAGAACAAGTTTGTTGCTTCTTTCCCACTTATGGCGTTTCTAAAAGGTATCATAACACGTCCGTTGAACCTACCAACTATCACAACCATGAAGTCATGTCCCTTCCTAGTTGTGGGTAAACCTCCCACAAAGTGCATGGAAGTGTTTTCCCAAGGATGTGTGGGTATACGTAAGGGATGATATAGACCTTGTTTCTTGTTACTAGGCTTTCTAATACAACAAAGCATGCATCCTCTTATGAACCTAACTATGTGTTATTGCATCTTATGCTAATACAAATACCTCTACAAGTTGGCCACTATCTTCCCTACAACAAAGTGCCTTGCAACCTTGGAGGTGTGAGCCTCTCTAATCCACTGCAATTGCTCACCTTTAGGAACACATAACTTATCGAACCTATAGAATAACCCATCCTGGAGATGGAAGTCAAGGGTGTTGTCACCATCGTACACATGACTTTATCTTTTCAACTGTTAAAACACCTACTCGAAGTCAACATCGTCTGAATATTCTCTCTGTATGCATCATGGGTGAATGGATTCATGTGCATCAGAGTTCCCAAAGTTACGATATTTGATGTGGGTGGCCTTAAAAGCATGTCGACCAACTTATTTGTACTTTCCTTCTTGTACGTGACCACTAAATGAAATGGTGTACAAACCCCATCCACTTGTAATGTTGGTTTGAAAGTTGTAGATGCCACAATAGAGAAGAGGAGCACTTGATATGACCATTGATATAGAGAATTTCATGAAAGAGAGAGGAAGTCAAGAATATGAATTAGCGAAAAGGTGGTAATGGTAGAGTTAACAAAATGATCTATTTCACTTCGAATAGTTTGGAACCTTTGAAATAAGTATAATAACCTTGAGCCAGCATAAATTTTTATATGCAGTAAGGTCCACTTAAATACCTATAAAAAAGTGGCATATGTCCACCGAAAAAGGATATTATGAATAAAAAACCCTTTATTTTTCTTTATATGACAAAAAATTGAGTAACAAAAGGTATGGCCACCGAAAAAGGATATTATGAATAAAAGATGATTTATTTTAACAAGTAGCGTATGGCCACCAAAAGAGGATATTATGAATAAAAAATCATTTATTTTTCTTTATATGACAAAAAATTGAGTAAAAAAAGGTATGGACACCGAAAAATGATATTAAATAATATATTTTTCTACATATGACAAAAAATTGCGTAACAAAAGGTTCCCATGGAAGTAGGATGTATAGAACCCATTAACATTATTGCAAGGAAATATAAAGTCAGAAGTATGGATATATACAAGCATGAACTGAAAAAATAATTCAAAATTTCCTAAACATTAACACCAATAATTTCCCATGCAACACGTGAAATGAAAATTCGAATGACGATATGTTTGTGATAGATCTATATTCCTATTATTTGGTGGTTATAACTCATATGACCCCATTTTCAACCAGGCCTCTATTTATCAAATGCAAAGAATTTACTCACCTTTATAGGATTAAAGGAAAATCAAGAAGATGGTATAAGTATAAATATTCAACAAACCTATCCATGCATCAACAATATCTTCCATATATAAACCATATATCATTAATCCTACTAAAAATATGAATACTTTAGCATAAATGGGTGCATGAGACACATTCATTTTCCTGTAGTTCATCACTTATTATTGATGGAAAACATATGACAAAGGATTCCAATGACTTATAACCCATCATCTATCTAGAACATAGGGAAATGCTTTTTTTAAACGAGGATGCAACATGTTCATTGTTACTAATTTCAATTGCATTTGAACACTCCTCACATTGGTAGTACTCATTTATACAATTATAATAATTTAATTTTAATGTCACAAGCAAGCCAAACATCAAATTGGTGTATCGGACCCCCCATGTTTATGGAACAAGGGACCCACCTCCATGCAATAATTTGACTGCTAAACTCTATGGAGGTGTACATACTCTAGCCCTCTCTAGATTTGAACCTATCATCTCTTACTAGGAAGCACATGTTCCTAACCATTATTCCCATTCACGCTATTCTTATACATGGAGCTTTATGACCACGATAAATCCATGGGAAACAAAATAAGTGTGTTGATTTCATAGTTATGAATTATATTAGTGCTCTTAATTAGAACAAGAGCATTGGTACACCTATTTATTTTTAGAGCATTGATGCACGATATTATATCAAAATGATTATGGAACACTAGTGTGCCATTTATTTTTTTAATCATTATGGACCAGTAATGCTTTCCCTATAAAGAAATGCACTATTCTAGATCAATTATATGTATTATTGTGTTAATAACTACTATATTTACAATTATATATTTTTTAAAGTCAACCAACATTCATTTGAGAATTTTTTGTTGTTGTGTGTGGAAATCAAGAGAGAGGGAAAAGGAGATAGTAATGAGCTGAATTAAATATGTTATTCATTCCCCCCTAGTGATGTTGGCCTCCTAAAATATTATGAGAAGGATAGATCCTTGGAGGAGAAGAACAGCTTCATGAGATAATTGTTGCAATGTTGGGATTATGTTCCAAAGGCATTGAAGGTGGATATTTACGATTGATTTTCCACAATAGAGCATGATGCATGTTTCATTACTAACTTATCTCTAGTCGGGGAATTCATTATCCCAAATTTTGTAATGTTCCTAATCATGCTCCCATGGATATGGAACTGACACGTGTATTTAAGTATGTTAATTTTGCATCCATTGATGCAAGAGACTTTTGGGTGAGGGGGGTGAGCTAAACATTCACCGAATTTATCATTAAGGGTAAAAGATCCTAATATAAGCCTTACGTCATTTTCCATTTTCGTCAACTATGGACAAAACACAGGTTTCAAGATTCTCTATTACAATCATTACACCATTATTTAATACATTTTTTCATAGGTGAAGTTAGGTACCTTTTAGATGATTTTTATGCATGCCACCTAGCTTATATTTTAAGGTGCAAATAATGTTATATTCCGATATGTATAGGAGTTATGTCATATATTTTGTGTGCTATTTCCATCCACTTAACTCACATACATTTGTGTCCATGGTTATCCATAAATAACTATGCATATCCATGCTTGGGGTATGCATATTGTGATATCATTATGTATACATGGGTTGGTGTGTGGTTGAGAACCTCTTATTTCCTTATGATGAGTCAACTATTGAGAGAGGTAACTACAAGAAAGAAAGTTTTAGTTACGATAATTTATTTTTACCATGTTTAATGTGCATGTTATTTTTAATAATAATATGTGTAAATTGGCTAATTAATGTGGTTGATTACTTTACCAATGTTCCCTAAGTAAAGGATGTGCCATTTCTCGTCCCAAAAGATCGAGATAATAAGTTAGATGATATCTATGCCTAGAATGGAAGTGGTAAATATGTTATGGTCTCTATCAATCAATATTGAATTAGGGTAGCTACTTGATCAATTTTAGTTCAAGGCACTGCAACTATTGGTTAATTCTCATGGAGGTTGTATGAGACATGTCAATAATTTTTGAGATATTGTTGGGTGCCTAGGAAATTGTGAGTTGCATAGGGTAGTAGAACATAAGATTGTGTGATTGACAAGAAGATGTATACTTGTTTCCAAGTTATGGTGTTGAGTTTAGCATTACTACTAGAGTACAAATGATGCATTAATATATGATCATGTTGAGGGAAATTGTGATGCCTTTAGATAATATTTTGTTGAGGTAGTTGGCACCAATATTGGTGTTACCAGTAGTAGTGCTCGTAGCACTAGCGGTATAACTAGAAATGTTTAGTGAACCATTTGATATGTCCATGCATCAAGGATACCTTCCATATAAAAACCATGCATTATTAACCCTAATAAAAATATTAACACTTTAGCATAAATGAGTGCATGAGATGCGTCCATTTTCTAATGTTTCATCAATAAAACATATAATAAATGAATCCCACAATATATATCCCCCAATATGAACCCACGTGCTATGGTATTTCTCCCCCGGTGAAGCCCCTATGAGAATACTAATGCACAATATTCTAAATGATTATGGAACACTAGTTTGCCACTTCTTTTATAAATCATTATGGACCATTGGCACTTTACCTATAAAGAAATGCATTATTCTATAACAATTATAGTTATTATTGAAATACTAACTACAAGATTTAGAATTCTATTTTTATTAATGTTAACTAGTACTCATTTGAGAATTTCTTCTTATTGTGTGTATAGAAGCCAAGAGAGGGGGAAGGGAGAGATTCATGAGCCCAATTACATATGTTATGAATGATCTCTTAGGTATGTGGGCCTTGTAAAATATTATGAGACTATATCCATAGAGGTAAAGAACAACTTCATGAAATAATTGATGAAATGCTGGGATAATTATGTTCCAAGGGCATAAAAAATGGAGATGGACGATTAGTTTGTTTGATGCAGGAGCATTAGAGCTTCCAAGCCATTAAGTTTTGGAAGAAAAAGCTCCAAAGGGTGTTTCAATAATGAAAAGGAATTCTAATTCCTTATTTGTAAGCAATAGTAGTTTCGTTAATCATTATACAAAGTATGAATCATAGTTAAAAAATATATATGGACAAGATTTTATTTTATTTTTGTTTTTAATTTAACTTATTTTTATTTATTCAATTTATTTTTTCTTTTCAGTAAGGAAAAAAAAGTCTGCCTTGAAAATCATGAGTGATTTATGGATTAGTTTTAAGATCTAAGAAAATCTATGATGTTTCTAAAAATTCTAACTATTGTAAGCCTACTGGCAAAGAAAAGAGAAGGTAGGTGTCAAGAAGAAGACTATGAACTAGAGAAAGATAGACCATGCCATCACAACAGTGTGTATAAGGGTTTGTGTTATGCATGTACGGTTTCATTATGAATGGAAAGGAAAATTCACCATATTTATGTGTGTAATTCTTTGTATTTCTATGTGGTTTTTGAATACAATTGAGTTGGTGAATGTTAGATTTATTGAGATTAACTAAATCTATGCATAATCCTTGATAGAAGCAAGTCCATCTATGTCAGTGGCTGTAAGGAGAATAAATAAGATTGATAAGGCTTGTTTAGAGCAAAGCTAGGTAGAATTCCCATTTGCAATTCCCATTAAGATCTAGGTTGAATTTGGGTAGAACCTATATAGGTTCCAAATTTTGTAGAGGTCTCCATGACTTAAAAGAATCTAATGATGGATTATGGATTTCAATGTGAGTATATCCAACTATTGATGGTGCCAGAAATCCGTCAACTAAGGGGTCTCCCCAATTAAATGTCCCAATCATACTTCACGTCATTCGGTGTGGGATCCCATCCGGAAATAAGGCCCAACTGCTATATATTCTTATAGATTTCCATTGGCCACAATGTTCAACACAAGAGACTAGTGCATAAGTACTTTCAGATGAACAAGTGAGTATGCCTTGTGAAATGTTCAATTGCAGACTGTATCAAGGTTCTTCTACCGAAAGGTAAAGAAAAAGTGAGCCTTTAAAAGAAGAGTAATAATAGTAATCTAGTAAAGGCACATGAGCATATACATATGAATGAATCATTAGACAGATAGCGAAATAGTTCACATAGAAGACATCAAGGCTTCAAGAAGGATTGTTGCAGATTCAAGGGCTACCAAGGTCAAGATCTTCAAAACCCTAGATTGAAGAAATCTACACCAAGAAGAATCTTTCAACCATCTTCAAGAAAGAAGGAAGACTAAAACATTCAAGAAGGATCGTGAATCGAGTTCTCTCTCATCAATCACTCAAGAAGCAAATCCTCTATCAACATCAAGATTACGGAGGAAGCAAGCATCAATTTCTCAAGTAATTCTATGACTATATCTGATAATAACAAAATGTCTTTTTGCAAGGAAAGTAATAAATTGGTTGGGGCTGCAAATTAACTTGCATGGAAGAAAAGGACAGACTTAAATCTTATTGAAAATGAGGTCATGGATCTCATCAGGGGGTCAATAACCCAACCTCCAAAGGAAGATACTCAAGCACATGCTAGATTCATGAAGGGAGAAGTGAGACCCCAAAGGATTCACATAGAATCTATAAATGACTCTCTAATCCCATATGTATCAAAGTTGGAGACTGCAGAAGCTATATATGACAAATTGGTAGAGTTGTTTTCTGTAAGTACTGCAGGAGAAGTAATCTCATTAAGGCAAGAACTCTACAAACTAAAGATGTCCAAGGAAGATGGAATAGCCTCATACTTCATAAGGATATCAAAACTTCGAGGTCAACTACAAGAGCTAGGAGAAGTGATTTTTTATAGAGAGATGACCATAGTGGTACTAAATGCACTACCGGAAGAATGGGGTAACTTCACTTCAAGTTTATATGGGAAGAAAGGGACTACTCCATTTCAAGATTTATGGTCACTCTGTAAGGTTGAATAAACTAGACTGAAGGCAAAGGTTGATGTTGGACCAAATGATGAGAATCAAGCATATGCTGCTATGGCAAGAAGAAAAGGGAAATTTGGAAAGTTTGGTCCTCAAAATAGCAGGAAGAACATGGCTAAGGTAAGATGTTATGGATGTCAAGAACTTGGGCACTATAGAAGAGATTGTCCTAAACATAATAAGGACAAGAGAGATAGGGAAGAAGCCCATATTACTGAGTAAGTGAAAGAACCTGAGACACAGAAGCTTAAGAAGGAAGCAGTAAAAGACCTCTACTATGACTAAGATGATCTTCTTCACTAGAAAGTACTTTTCACTTGTAATTTATAGATAGGAAGAAGTGTAAATAAGATAGGATGCATTAGATTAGAAAATAACATCATGATAGAAGTATTAGAAGTAAGATCTATTGACATGGGAAGTAGAAAGAATCTTTGGAATAAAATTCTATTGATTACAAAGAATAAGAGCTCCTAGAAACCTCATTGAAGTCTCAAATGATAATTATAGAAATAAGTAGAGGTCATCATCGATTGGGATCATCATACAATAGTCAATAAGGCAACGTCTGCTGGGTGAGGATATGAAAGATCCTCAGTTTTCTCTGATGGAATCCTTATCAAAGGATTCACCTATCTAGAAAGGAAGCAAATGTTTCATTAAGAATTCCAACTTGTGGGATTCAAGGGATAATGGTATGATAACATAACAATGAAGTAGGTCTAAAACCCTTTTGTTCAAATGAAGCTGCTATAGGAAGTCTGGATGACCCAAAATAAAGACGAGGTATGTATGCTTACATAGGTTATTATGAAAGTCATGTCATATGTTACAAGTAATATGGATCAATATTTCCATCCTGGGAAACATGATCAAAGAAAATGAGGGTCTCCTCCTCTGGAAGTTGCAGAGAGGCATAGGTCACACTAGATGAAATCAACATAATATGTTCCCATATGAAGCATGAAGGAGCTAACTACATTTGAGGATCTTTGATGGGAAGCTCCTGGGAATGAAGTGTGTGAGGAAAAAGGAGGAAGAGATCATGAGATATGCAACAATGGCAAAAGGCATTCAACATTTGAGACCAAGAAGATTTGACTAGAATATCTCTCGAAAAGATATGAAGACTTTGATGGAAATCGGAAAAGGATAGAGACCCTTGACAATGGATATTTTTGGGAGATGTGTCAACATGTATGCAGGACGCCGATAGCTATAGGAAGATGTCATGATAAGAGACCATCACAAAGGTAATTTTGATTTAAGTGTTGATTTCGTATTTTGGAACTAATATCTGGATAGGTTGATGTAGGACTTCCAAAGGGAAGATTTGTGGATGACTTCCAGGAAAATGATATAGAAGGATGTAAGATCCTTCGAGAAAATATGGCATGAAGAAAGCAGCATGACATGAAGCAAAGCTAGATGGAAAAACTGATGAAACACTTTCTGATGAAAGAAATGAGGACATGACTGACTCATGAACAAAAGTGGTGGATTGTCTGTGCACTATGAAAAAGTCCAAAAAGATGAAGACTCCATGACGAATAATAAATTCATGACATAAAAGGGAGGAGCTCTTCACGCAACTCGTTTTTCCATGATCTCCACATGAGGAGCTACTGTAGGTCCCTAGTTAAGAGGGAGCCTGAAAAGAAGTTTCTTACTTGGAAGAAACTTGGAAATTCCTAGGCTAAGAGGGAGCTTAGGTACATTCCTTTTGTATGAATGAGTACATTTCGTTATTGGAATATGTCCTCCCTATTTGAGAGCGAGAGATAGACACATCATTATGGTCGTCACCTCGGAAGAAAGAATGGAGGAATGGGTAATTATTTGGCATCTGATGCTCTTTGAGGATGAGATAGGGAATTCAATAGAAGAGTATTCATAGAGGACCGATATTCTTTGAGGACTAGGGAGTCCAAGATAAGAATAATCCACATGGAACACACCCTGAGTACCCGGGTAGGGGATGCTTCAAGAAATGGCACTTTTAATCAAGGCCTTGCTATGTGACAATTTTGGATGATATAATGCTATACAAATGAGTTACCAATCTGAATTTTTTTGTTATGAGAAATTCTTTAGATTGAGAATGTCCAAGTACCATTATGAATACCTCCCTAGTTAAGAGGGAGTGTTGAAAAGTGTAACTAGGTTCTGTCTTCATATTGACATGTAATTATGATTTTATGTAATGAGATGTAAATAAGAAAAATAAAATTATTGTATTTCTTGCTTCATGGGTTTCATGAGCAAGAGATTTTGTTTTTGAGTCAAGACTCCCATTGAGAGTCTTGAGGAATTATTTTTCATCTAGCCATAAAATGGTAAAGTCATTGTCATGTAATGAAGTCATGTTACACATTCTAAAAGGTCAAACTTGTATATGTAAAGTATCCTCCAAGACCTTGTCACTTATATTCTTCAAGTTGTCCTACAACGATGGAAAAACTTGCTAGAAGAAGTTGGCCTACCTACTTGAGATCATGTCAGCCTAAGGGACGTGAGATGAGGTGTATAAGTAGCCACACTCGGCCTCACTTAGATAAAAACAAGTCGACAAGCATTCGATCAAGAAGAAGTGAAAAGAAGAGCCTAGAAATAGAAGTGCGAAGAAGATATAGTGAAGTAAGGTTTCTTCTAGGGATAGCGAAGAAAGGATTCTTCTAGGTATAGTGAAGGAGATATTTTTCTAGGTATAGTGAAGGAAGGTTTCTTTTGGGGTCATCGAAGAAAGTATTCTTCTGGGGTACTCGTTTTGGGTATAAAAGAAGGACCAAAGGCATCAAGAGAAGATCGTAGAACTTATTGCTGCATAGAAGGAGGCGGAAGAGAAGCAGTATAGAAACTAGGGTTTATGATCTAGAGATCGAGATTCTCAAGAGATAGTCGAGAAGAGCAGTGTGAAGTCGAGAGATCGAGATTCTCTAGAGGAAGTCGAGAAAAATCAGTGTGAAGGATAGAGATCGAGTTTCTCTGGAAGCCGAGGAGAGCTGTTCGAGATTTAGAAGGAAGTCGAGGCAAAGCATCAAGGTTAGTGACAAGGTTCTTGGGAGGATACTAGAGTCAAGGGTCTTTTTCATGGTCTTGGTACTCATTAATTGAAGATCTAGAAGAAGAATTTTGATCGGGTTTTCCTTGCAAGAGGTGAGAGGTTTTGTCCTTAGTTGACAAGCCTACATACTGTCACTTGTCTCTTATTGTGCATATTGGTAATTGTCTTGATGAAAAGAACACAATAATAACATAACAAAGAAAAGACTATAAGCTAAGAAATAAAAGTATATCACAAGAAATTATCAAGCAGAGAAATCATTTTACTCTTCATGCCCTAGATTTATCAACAGAATCCACATCCCACCCGTAACCAAGTTTTCCTCCTCATCTCTACTAGTTTATGCATAGATGGCCCAATCTACAGTTTCACAACTCCACTTTACTTAACCATTAAGTTGCTAGAAATGGCGGGCTAACCTCCCCGAAATGTCGTTCGACATTTTGGATTCGGAAACCTGTACGAAACGCATAAAAAAGGGCATAAAAAATTATTGGCGGCGTTTTAGAATTTCGGAAACAGAAGGTTGGAATCTGAAAATGTTTTTAGGGCATTTTTCGTAAAAAAACAGCCGTTTTTGATTATTTGTAATACGTTTTAGATTTGACCAAAACGAATTTGTCCAAAACAAGAATGTATTGGAAAGGGGATCCACCGTTCATAAAAATATTTCACGATGAATGGTCGTTGGGAATAGATTTCACGATTTTCATTGTGTTTTAACTTTTTTTATGAGCCGGTTTTCAACCTTTACCTATACCGTTTGCGACGTTTGTCATTTGGAATTTTGGAACCATCATTTTAATTTTCCTTTGACCATGGAGCGACCATTTGCGTTTGCCTTCAAATTTTGAGCGACCATTTGCCTTTGCAGCGAGTTACTGTGTGAGGTAAGTTAGTGTGTAGCGGCCATTTGCCTATGCTGTGAGCGACTGTGTTGAGTGACCATTTGTCTTTGCCGCGAGTGACCATTTTCCTTTATTTTGAGACGTGAGCACTGTGAGCGAGTCTGGAGCGGAGCAGACTGTGAGCAAGTGTGGAGAGGAGCATACTGTGAGCGAGTGTGCACTGTGGAGGTGGAGCCCTCAACCCTCAACTTGCAAGCAAGTAGTCACTAGTGTGCAACTGCACTGTGGACTTTGGAGTCTGGAGCCCTTAGCCCGCCAACCGACTGTGTCACTCAGTGACTGTGGGAGCTCGAACCATAATGGAAGCGTCAAGTCTCATTTTGATCTAAGGCAGTGCGTAATAATCATAATTTCATTTCCTTTAAATCAGTGCAAGTAAATTTTTTGAAACATTTTCCTAAAATTCATGGAAAATGGCTAAGTGAGAGCCATTGTAATAAAAGCCAAATTCTTTAACTAGCTTTCTCTACCTTAAGCACAAAGAAATGAAATTAATTGCCACTATTTACGTAAGCTTACTATAGGGAACGTGAATCAATCCCTACATAGAGTGAGAAAATGCACCAGGAGTAATCGTGGTAACCTCCACTACATATTTAAGCATAAAGACATACCTGTAGACATCTCAAGCAAATATTTGATTTGCAAAAAAGACACCTATCTGTTGGACAAAACATAAAGACAGTTTACGATATTGCCAAGTACCTCTGCCTCTGGTGATAATTATCCGTCCCATTTTCAGTTTTGTTCAATCCTCGTGAATTACAATGTAGAGTTGTTAACAGGGTTAATATGCGATCAAATGTATATGTAAATAGGACGATGGCCTAGTTGTTGTAGGCCTATGTGAGCAACAATTGAGAAATTGAGAATGTGCATATCATTGTGCGACAGTGCATACACTGTATACATATAAAGCCATTATAAGTTACAGGCTTTCATTTTGTTATGCCTTTGAGGTTTTGTGTTTGAGCAATAAGTTATAACCAATACTAGTGACCTTTACAATATTACAATTGGAAACTCGTATGTGAGAACAAAAGCAAAAGTAAATGCTTGACATATTCAAATTTCAACTGTCAACGAATAGAGTTCAGATTAATTGTTTCTTCTTCAACAGATAGAGTTCAAAATCCATATTAGTTTAGGTAATGTTGTTCCCTAATGTTTTCAATGAAGCTGAAGGAAATAATGCAACAAAACTACTTTTTTTATTTCTCAATGGCATCAAAATTACTAATAACTAGTAACATAACGAGTGTTACAGTAACAAAACTTGTCTAACAGTGAATACTACTCATGTGGCTCAAATATTTAATTTATAAAACAAAGTTTTGATTTAACAATTAAGATCTTATAATATATGTCAATTTTATTTTGCAGTTTCATTTACATCATCATCAATCATGGCAACTTCAAGTTCAACCATTTGTGAGGCAGAGGAAGTGGAACATGAAATTGAATCTGCCCCTAAAGTCGATCCAAAGTCACCACTTTGGAAATATGTAACTACTGTTGGGAAGATCCAAGGAGGGGTATCGCTGGCATGAGTTTGCAGTGAGTGTAAAAATGAGTATAATGGATCATACACACAGGTTAAAGCACATTTACTTGGGTTAAAAGGCAATGGGGTTCGAATATGCAGTGGCCCACCTAAAGAGAAAGGGAGAGATGGAAATGGTTTAAGCAAGGAAAAACTTGCAAAATATCAGAAAGAACAAGACGAGGCAGATGCTAAAGAAAATGAGGCAAATCCTGCTTCTCAATCAAAACTACCAACAAGGTTGGGAGCATCTTCATCAAAGTCTCCACTTCATTCTCATGGAATTGTTGGTTTAAAGCAGTTTAATTTGGACCGCTTGAAAGGAGTTCTAATAATGATGCTCGAGAGACGACAATTGCAGCTATAGGTCAATGTATTTATGAAAATGGCCTTCCTTTTAACTTTGTGTGATCTTCTTGTTGGGTAAAGATGATAAAAGCAGTGAATGAAGCCCCAAAAGGGTTCAAGAGCCCTAGATATTAGAAGGTCTGCACCATAATGTTGAGTGCTGAAAAGTTAGATTTGGAGGCTAAATTAAGCCCCATTCGTAATTCATGGCGTATTTCAAGGGTGTCCATCATTTTTGATGGATAGAAAGATCAAAGGAATAGGCCTTTGATCAATGTGAATGCTCAGAGCCCAAAGGGGCCAATTTTTTTGAAGGCGGTGGATTGTACGTGGCAAATGAAAGATTCTCAATTCATTGCTGACATCTTGATTGAAGCAATTGAATTGGTGGGGCCAAAAAATGTTGTCTAGGTAATAACTCACAATGCAATGGTGTGTAGAGCAACAAGCCTAATTATTGAAGGAAAATCTAAACACATCTTTTGGACTCCTTGTGCTGTAACTTCATTGAACCTCATGTTGAGCAAGATGGGGAAGAAAATTGAGTGGATTCGAGTTATTTTTGAGGAGGCAAAAGGAATTCAAACATTCATCACAAACGAGCACATGTTCCAAGGCATCTATATGGAATTTGCAAAGTTGGAGCTCCTTAACGTACCTAAACTTTAAAGTTTATTTCATAAATTCTAATTTCTATGACTCTAAATTCAAATATGTAAATTGGATTCTCAAATGTCATGATTCCTGAATCATAATAGTTATTTAATCAAATTATGATTTTTAATTTATTGAAACATTGACAATTTGACACCTGCAGGTTGCCGAGATTCAATTTTCTTCTCACATCATAGTCTTAACAAGGCTTATGCAGGTGAAAGATGAATTACAATCAATAGTATGCATTTCTCTTTGGAATAAATGGAGGCAATCCCAATCTGATAGAGCACAAGTAGTGAAAAAACTGGTTGTTGATGATAAATGGTGGGATAAGGTGGAGTACCTCTTGGCATTTACTTAGCCAATTGTGGATTTGCTGTGTTTGACACAAATGTATCTAATTTAGGAGAGGTGTATGAGGAAAATGATTATATGATAGAAAAGATAAGGGTGGCTATAAATGCCATAGAGAATGATCCAGATGAATTCTTTTATAGAGAAGTAAAAGATATATTGACCAAAAGTTGGAGCAAGATGACCACCCCATTGCACCTTTTGGCCTATGCAGTGAATCCAAAATATTATGCTATAGAGTTGCTAAGTGATCCAGAAAGAACCTTACCAAGCAAAGATCCAGAAGTCTCACAAGGATTTAAAAAGGTTTTTAGAAAGCTTTTTGTAGATCTTGAAATTGGGCTTCAGATCCATGTAAAGTTTTTTGCTCATTTTGTGGGATCAGAGGGTTGAGGTTCTGATATTGATTGTATGCGGGACAAGAGGGCAATGAGTCCAATTGAATGGTGGAACTACTATGGTGGGGAACTTCCACATATCGAAAAATTGGCCATGAGGATCTTTTAACATGTTGCTATTTCCTCTTTAGTAGAAAAGAACTGAAGTACAGATGGCTTCATCCATTCGATGAAGTGAAATAGATTGAGCTCTAAGAAGGCCGAGGAATTAGTGCATGTTCATTCAAACCTTCACCTTCTCTCACACAAGAGACGAATACAAATTTAGGGCTGCCAAATTATAGGATGTGGAACCAGAGTTTCCCGACTTGGATATGATGTTGAATGTCAGGTCTGTTTGATGCGGAGTGACCAACATGTGGATTTTCAAGTGGATATGGCAGTGATATTCCCACTTGATGTGGAACTTCCTAGTGACGGGGATGAAGACATATTTGATGATATGTAAATGTAATTTATGATGGTGTTTTAACTTCTAAACTTTTGAACAACCATATGAATTATGAATAAGATTAGTAGATTGTCGGTCATAGTTCATTTTGTACTTTGTACTATGTAGTATGCATTATTAATTTTGGTGATGATGTTGTAACTTGTCATGTTGATGATTGAAATTTGAAACAAAACCCTAATGATATGTTGAATCATGAATGTTATAATAATCATTAATGATGATGACAATGTTTATGATGAATTGATGATGATGATAGATGATAATTGATTATGTATTTTTAGATGTAATCTAGATTCGAAAAGATGAATGGTAATATAAAATTTTTATTTTTTTATATATATGTGTGTGCGGTTTCCTGCCGTATCCATATTTTTTGAAAATTTGTCTTATCCTTATCCGTTCCCATATCTGTTTCAGTGCGACTTAGCTTAACCAACTTGTGGAGACCAACGTGACCTATGGGAATAGTATCTGTTTCAGTGTGACTTAGCTTAACCAACTTGTGGAGACCAACGTGACCTATGGGAATAGTATTATACAACCTACCTGTTGTCATTAAACATACCTTAGAGCATAAACATCAATATTGAACTCAATTTTCAATGCAATATACCTGCTGAGGTAACTGCAACATACTCTGCTTCTGTGGATGAGAGGGCAACAATGCTTTGTTTTTTTGAGCTCCATGTAATCAAACCAGAACCAAAAGAGAAAAAATTTCCAGATGTGGACTTACGGTCATCAAAACTACCTCCCCAATCTGAATCACTAAATCCAACAAGATTGAACTTTTCAGAAGAGTAGTAATGAATACCAAAATTTAG
>APFE030900019.1:0-16061 GCA_000404065.3 Pinus taeda
AATTGAGATTAACATGGAAGAAACTGTACATTGAAGAAACAACAGTTTGAGATCGCTTATTCGTACGTGTTTACTTACTCTATGTGCAGTTGTCAGATGCATTCACTGCGCTTTTGGGCAAACACGCAGGTACAAAATCTCTAACCCTGTTTCAGATGCAAAATCAATTTTATTTTTTTTAAATATATTTGTTATTTTCGCTGAATGGTTAATAATATAGATGTCAAGACAATAAAGGATTTTAAAATAATAAAATCTTTACAATAGAAAGTTTTGAAAACATAACTAATAAATTAATTATATTAAAAATTAATATTATTTTTAATTTAAAAATTAGTTAATTATAATAAAAATATATTACTTTTTATTTCCTCAAGCAGGATTGATTAACGTGATGCACAAGAATAATGCAATAGTATATTAAATCAGATGCATAAGATATTACAATAATATTATATTTTTAAAATTGAATAGTTTATTTTGATGCGTTTTTAATATAACAAAAAAACATAAACTAGGCTAGTAGGACACGGCATCAAAAAATTTAATATATTAAAATTTTATAAGTTTGTCCAAAAAGACAGGGCTTTATGCTCGAATTTCTGTTTTACCTTGGACTGATTATATACTTTAAATGAACAAATTTCAAATGTTCAACACTTTTTATTAAAACCTCCACAATTGAGTTTTTTCAAATTTCGGTTTTTTCCTTACGATAAACATATCAAAATTTCCAACATAATTATTTATTGAATGGTAATTTTTTAATCAAAACTTTATTAGTGAAGGGTTAATTTATTATGAGAACATCACTCTTGGAGGGAAAAATTTTTAATATAACGTTTCTTGACGGGAAGCATAAGGACCCAAAACGTCAAAAAAAAATTGTATGACGGGTAAAGAGAAATCCAAATTCCTACCCTGGATGAAATTAAAAGTTTCCAAATTATTTTTTCATTTCAAAATTTATTTGATGTGTTACTTCCATTCTCTTCCGGTATTACAAATTTATAACTTTACATAAATTAAACGGTTGATAAATTAAATGGCTATTAATTTTTATTAGTGTTGTGTTCATAATAAAATTTTAACTAATAATCATCCCACATTAAAATAATTGTTTCCAAAAGATTGTGATATATAAAATTTTTCCATACAATAAAATATTTGAATAAATTAATTATTATTATAATTTAGTCAATAAAAATTATTTTTAAATAACATAAGTTATTATTGTTTTTAATATTTACTTAAACAACGTCCAAAAATATACATTATTCAAGTATCACATGTTGGAAAAGATATAATATAACAAAAAAATAAAAAAATGTGTTGAAATAATGTCACATAATAATAGTAATTATCAATTCCTGAATGAGATGATACCATAGGTTCGAGAGAAAAGGGAAGGGGCAGCTTGCTAAGCCCCTGAGGTGGATTAGTTGGGGACGTGGCGAATGCACCTCCATAATGAATCCATCGTAAGTGAAAGGATATCCATAGCAGATGTAGGTTAAAAGGAACTAGAGGGAAGCACGCTTAGTTAATGTAGCATGAATGCAACAAGGAAAATGGAGGTAGCCATTTATTTTGGTAATCACCCCAAGGACTCTTGTATAATTATGACACACTAGAGTAGAGTACATATGATTTTACCATCACCTCAATCAGAGAACATTTGGAATTTTTTTAAGGAGAGTTGTCTCTAGAATTCTATGTGGATTAAGGAGTTTCCCTTCCTATTGTTATGCTTATATGAAGGAAGGACCAATCCACCTGCCATAGCTCCTCTTCCTACAATAATTTTAACCTGACTGGTTTTGAAGGAGATATTTGGATAAGTTGGAATCACACCAACTTAGACAAGACGATATTGGTGTGGGGTTTCAAACAAACCTGAGTTTGGCATGCTATGTTAGCCAACAAACCAAGTCAGGAATGACCCTTTCGACATCACCCACAGAGTGGATGATGTCTCACCCGAGGTTCCATGGGGGACTACTAGAACCAGGTTTCCTCAATCAGATGAGGTTGTTGGGTTTTTGTGACATTAAGGGCTTATCGTACTACACGAAAGTAAGGACACCTAATAGACAGGTCCATATGACAACCATTTTAAGCTCCTACACCACATAGGACCTCACAAAACATCATTGTAATTGTTCAATGCAATACCCACAATATCATTACGATAGAAACACTACATTCACATTGACTTCCCCTATGGCACAAGTCATTCCATAGTACAAAATTAACATTATTAAACCATGTAAATTGTAGCAATATAACCATACAAATAGAAGCAATAAGACAACACATCCATTCATAAACACATGTAGGGGCAGTCCATCAATCTTGCATTACTTCATAATAGAGAAATATACACAACACACTACAACATACAGTAGTTTGAATCCAGCTTACCAACCCTACCATAACCAAAGATAGCACATTACATGCATTTATGCATTGCAAAACATCAATGCCTCTAAATCAGACTACCTTCCTATAACTTGAATTAAATTACAGACTTCATCTACATATGTTGGATATTATCTACATATATACAAAAAAACCAAAACAGTTATTGTAATCGACTAACAATGTCTTAACAAAAGGGCACAACATCACCGACTCTTCACTTAGCTGGCCAGTCACCATAATCTCAATTTTTGTCCAATTTGTCTATTTTCCACTTCAACTAATGGTCTTTATATTTTCCGACAGCCCTTTCTCCAGCTATCCCATGTTGTTCAACCATCAAATATTGTTGGATTGAAATATATTCCAACAGTTCTCTCCCCATTCTACTAACCTATCTCCTCCTGCAAATAATTTTGATTCCTTCACTATGGCAACCTCCCTCACCTTCCAGACATATTGCAAATGAGCAATAGGTGATCCAGGTGGATATTGATGGCCACCCACCTATGCCACTTGGAACCTCACCATTTTTTCTTTCAGTTTTTCAGTTTCCTTATTTGTAGCACAATTTACTATTTTTGGCAGTTTTTTGGGTCTTGAACTTTCAGAGCCGTTTTGAATCCCTATACGACTTTTTTTGGGAAAAATGGGGCCAACGTGGTTTATTAATCGATGTTGGCCATTCAAAAGTTGTATTCCTCGGATAGATCTTTCTAACGAGGTATTTTGCACGTCAAATGGAGATCGTATGCCAAAGTTATGACCCCAGGAAGTTGATGTACCAATTTACCCAAACGGGACCAATAGTTTGGTGCTTCATCAACTAGGGTTAGGTTTTTGGATGTTTAGGGTTTTCCATTCTTTATCAATAATAAGTAGGCCTTTGAGCCTCATTTTAACACAGTTCAGAGGCATGTAGCTGCCACATCTCTTCTCAGAGATAAGCTACCATCGCCTGATCTAGCCTTATTTCAATTCTGTTTGTAAGCATATTTCAGTGTTTGATATTAATGAAATGAAGTGTTATTTTTGCTGCATCTATGTATTTATGGTTATATCTATAATTTGTTATGTTCCAGTTTAAATCCGAATCAGTGGTATCAGAGCGGTCTGCTCTTTCTCTGTTTTTCGTTGCATGTTCCCAACAAGGTTAGGATATAAGGAGTTAGGGCTTAATCTGGTTGAACCTTTGCAAGATCAGCCTCGCAAACCTCGACAACCGCTCATGGGGGAAGAAAATAAAGATGAGGGAGCAAGAGATCCTATCAAAATATTACTCGAGGAGGCCCTCGAGAAGCAAAGGAATGTGATGATCGATAACTTTGCCCAGATCCTTCAACGGTTGTCCACCGACAACGCATCCACATCCAAAAGCCACTCTAGAGGATCCACTCCTTTTAAGGTACAAGTAAACTTTGACATTCCCATATTTGAGGGCCAAATAGATGCAGACGTCGTAGATAAATGGTTAAATCTGCTAGAAGAATATTTTTTTGTTCATGATTTTTCCAGCGGGAAATGATTACTTTTTCTCTTCTCAAAGTCGCCCCCCACGTCAGGGACTAGTGAAAACCTATTGTGAGCAAAAGGATGAAAGTACGACCTCACTATTTTCAGCCGCACCCACTTGGAATTCATTTCGGGACGCCATCAAGGAGTAGTACTACCCTATCGGGAGCTATGAGGATAAATACATAAAGTGGACCACACTGCGGCAGGGAAGGGACCAAGATGTGTCAGAGTTTACCAATGTTTTTCATACACTTCGCATGAAGTTGGGTATCAAGGATTCTAAGAAACATTTGGTACTCAAGTACCGCAGCTACCTACATAGGTACATCCATGATGAGATGGAGTTCTTGGACATCTCCTCACTTAGCACAACATACTGATACACTGTCAAGATCGAGTAGAAGTTTAAACAAACGAAGTGAGGCTTTGGATCCGTGAATCTGAAGCAAGGGAAAGGTGCCCCCAAACCACAAAACAAAGGACAAAGCCAAGGCGAGGTGACCGAGGAAAACCCACCAAAACTGCAAGCAAAGAACAACACCGCAAAGCCGAAGAAGGACACTGGAAAGTGGTGTGAGTTCGATAAGAGCTCCACTCACAACACAAGTGAGTGTCGAGCCAAGCAGTCACTGGTGGCTGAGCTGAAGGCTTCAGAATCATATACATGTTTCGACTTTGAATCAAAACCTGACAAGGGGAATGAAAAAGGGAAGCATATTATCGATGCATAGCCCAATGCTACAGTTGCCACCATAAAGATCTAGAAGTAGGAACCTGAAGATTTAGAGGAGGAGGAGTGCCTCTTCCACTCCCAAATGTGGGTCAAGGGTTCCCCGCTATAATTCATTATTGACAGCGGCAGCCAAAAGAACCTCATTTCAACAGAGTTTGTGAAGCATGTGGGCTTACGACCACAACAAACCCACAACTGTACACCATCGAGTAGCTTCACTAAGGATGGAATCTTCATGTGATCTAGTAGTGTCGCTTTCCATATAACATCAATCCCTTAACAACTGAGGTATTATGTGACGTTGCTCTCCTTGATGTTTATGATGTATTATTAGGCCAACCATACTTGTGGAAGCGACATGTTGTGTATGAGTCAAGGCCTCGTGCTGTTATTGTTACCTTGGGAAATAAGTTGTACAAGATACCGGAGGTAACATTACCTACCGCCATCTCTTTGGTTACTGCAAAAAAATGCAATAAGCACATTTCCAAAATCAGGAAATTTGTTTTCCTGATGATACACCCTCAGGGAAAGAAGAAGATGGTGGCCACAACCTCTAGACAGGTCCCCTTCGCATGACAATGGATGGAAAAGGTCGTGGAGGAGTACGAAGACATTTTCACCTCCCCTGCAGGGGTTCCTCTGCATTGTCAGGTCAAACACTCCATCGATCTCACCCCAGTGCGTCGTTTCCCAAAAGACCAATCTATCGGTGCTTCGTTCTAGAGCATGATGAAATCAAGAGGCAGATTCAGGAGTTGTTGCAGAAAGGTCACATCCAGTCAAGTTCATCGCCATGTGGGAGCCTAATCGTGTTGGTACAGAAGAAGGATGGGACTTGGAGACTCTATATTGACTATCGGGTGCTGAACAAGATCACTGTTCGGAATAGGTACTTGATCCCATATATTGATGACCTTCTCGACCAACTCAAGGGGGGGAAATATTTCAGCAAGATTGACTTGAAGTATGGATATCACTAGGTACCAATTGAACCCTTCGATGTGTGGAACACTGCCTTCAAAGCCAAGGAGGGCCTTTTCGAATGGTTGCTTATGCGTTTTGGGTTGATGAATGCTCATGTAACCTTCATAAGGTTGATGGATGACATCTTGTGGCCATTCACCAACTCATTTGTAGTGGTATACTTGGATGAAATCCTAATCTTCAGCCAGAGTTGGGAAGAGCATCTCCACCACATCCGACAGGTTCTCCAAACACTGCGGCAACACAAGTTGTGTGCCAATTTGGAGAAATGCGCTTTTGGCATGACCAAGGTTCAATATCCGGGATACATTATTGATGAATGGGGGTGCATGTGGATCCAACCAAGATCCAAGTCATTCGGGATTAGCAAGCCCCAACCACTCTAACAAAGCTCTGCAACTTTCTAGGTCTTACTAATTTCTATTGTAGGTTCGTATTGGGGTTCTCTGATATCACTTAGACCTCGAGTCAAGTCACCAAGGGAGGAGCGAAAGCAAAATTATTTTGGTCTGGATCTCAAAAGAAGGCATTCGCAAAGTTGAAACATCACCTCTGCTCTACACTAGTTCTCACATTACCACATTTGCAACAACCATTTGAGATCAAGCTAGATGCCTTTGACTATGCTATTGGGGCAATCCTTACTCAACAGGGGCATCTAGTGGCATATCACAATGAGACACTTTTAGACACAGTCCAAAAGTATCCCATTTATGACAAAAATATGTATTCCATTGTGCAGGCCTACTGACAATGGAAGCATTACATTTTTGGGAAGGAAATAATCATCCACACAGACCACCGACCCTTGCAGTTCATACAGATGCAAGGGAAGTTTTGGAATGATCACCATCAAAAGCGGTCCACATACCTGCAACAATTCCATTTGAATATCAGGTACGAGAAGGGCAACACCAATAATGTTGCAGACTGCCTCATCCGACCACCGATCATGGCATTAACCATCGTGCTCAAATCTTGTGGGAACGAGACTTCTGATTGGCCACTTCTCTACAAAAGCAACCCAGAATTTGGCCACACATACCAAATGCTCTTGGAGGGTCAACAAGTTCCAGATTTTCACCTCTAGGATTCCTTGTTATGCCACCTAGGAAACTTTTGTGTTCCTTCAAACGAGCGTGCCAAGATTATTTGGGAAGTGCACTACCATCAGGTCGCTGGGAATTCTGGGGTCGAGAAAATGATGGCAATATTGCATAAGTATTTCTATTGGTCGAATCTTTGACAGGATGTTGGGAAGTACATCAGATCCTGCACTGCCTGCGTCATTGCCAAACCAACCATCAAGAAGCAAGGCCTCTATACTCTATTACCAACTCCTAGTCGACCTTGGGAATCCATATCCATGGATTACATGTTGGGCCTTCCTTCTACTAAGCATGGAAATGACTGTGTTTTTGTGGTTGTTGACAGATTCTCGAAGATGGCCATTATAGCGGCCTAGAAGAAGAATATCACAGCCGAAGCCACTGCTAAACTGTTCTTTGAACGAGCGTGGGTACACTTTAGGATCCCACAGTCTATCATCTTAAATTAGGATAGTAGGTTCCTCAGTACATTTTGGTCTAGTCTCTGGTTGATGCTGGACACCAGGCTCACTAAATCCACAATTTTCCATCCCCAAACTGATGGCCAGAAAAAGGTCGTCAACAGGATGACCGTACACATTATGCGCATGTACAACTCAAAGCATCCACACACATGAGATGAGAGCCTCCCCTATGTCCAACAATGTTATAACTAGGCTCTCCACAACTCAACTGACCATAGCCCTTTTCAGGTGGGCTTGGCATTCTAGCCACTATGTCCCATTGATGTGGCCATACCATTTTCAGCTACTCAGGCAGACTCGGCTCATGTCCAGTCCGAAGCCGATAAGGAAAACAAATTCATTGAGCACATCGAATACATCCACCAATAGGTCCATGACATTTTGGAGAAATCAAATTCCAAGTACAAGCAATGACATGATCAACATTGTGTGCCACACGAGTTTCAGGTGGGTGACAAAGTCTGGTTGCATTTGTAGAAGGAATGCCTTATTGGATCCTATCAGAAAGTCAGACCACTCTGATATGGTCCTTACACCATTACCAAGGCAATGGGAGACAATGCATTTGAGCTCAGCATTCCCCCATTCTTTGGCTTGCACCCAGTGTTCAATGTGGACCGCCTTCGACCATACTTCCCACCATTGTTGGACACATCAGACATTGCAAAACAACTCACACCTACAGAGTTAAATCCAGACTACATGGAACAAGACACAACTGATCGGATCATGGACACGCAGATCAAGAACACCTGACAACAAAGGATCCAACTATATCAAGTTGTCAAAGCAGGCCAACTCCTTCACCAAGGCAAGTGACTCACTAGGGACCAAGTTCAACAGAAGTTTCATCATCTCATGGAGGAACTCAACGCAATGGGGGTGGTTGCTTCCAAAGGGGGGAGGAATGATCCAGGTGGATATTGGTGGCCACCCGCCAATGTCACTTGGACCCCCACTATTGTTTCTTTCAGTTTTTTAGTTTCCTTATTTGTAGCACAATTTATTGTTTTTGGCAGTTTTTCAAGTCCTGAACTTCCGGAGTTGTTTTGAGGCCCTAAACGAAGTTTTTTGGAAAATTGGGGTCAACATCACTCTTTAATAGATGTTGGTAATTCAAAAGTTGTAGTCCTCGGATAGATATTTCTAACAAGGTATTGTGCCCGTCAAACGAAGATCATATGCCAAAGTTACGACCCCGGGAAGTTGATGTACCAATTTACCCAAACGAGGCCTATAATTTGGCGCTTCATCTCCTAGGGTTAGGTTTTTGGATGTTTAGGGTTTTCCATTTTTTCTCAATAATAAATATGCCTTTGAACCCCATTGTAACATAGTTCAGAGGCATGTAGCCGCAACATCTCTTCTAAGAGATAAGCTACCATCGCCCAAGCTAGTCTTATTTCCATTCTATTTGTAAGAATGTTTCAGTATTTGATATTAATGAAATGAAGTGTTATTTCCGCTGCATTTATGTATTTATGGTTATGTCTGTAATTTATTGTGTTCATGTTTAAATCTGGATCAATAGGATACATGAAACAATGTGCAAGAGATAGAAAAATAAAAAATTTGAAAGTAAATAGATCTGTTTTTCTTTTGAAAAGGGAAAAAAGAGAGGAAATACCTAACTTTTATGTATCTAATATTAAAATTACATTGACATTTGTCTGTAAAAT
This sequence comes from Pinus taeda, assembly GCA_000404065.3. Lineage (NCBI taxonomy): Eukaryota > Viridiplantae > Streptophyta > Pinopsida > Pinales > Pinaceae > Pinus > Pinus taeda. The sequence goes on from APFE030900019.1 coordinate 8,909, forward strand.
AAAAAAATAAAATGTCAAATACTACAATATAGAAAGAAAAAAAAAAAAAAAACAAAAAAAAAAAACAAAAAAACAAAAAACATATTATAATTTGCCAAATATGCAAGAGAGACAAATCCACTTTTTTCACGAAAAAAACGTTGCTTTAGTTAAATTCGACAATACTAAATAAACTCTCTCCCGTCTTATGATTTGGATTGCCTTGCTTAACTCATATTTGTAATTATATGATAATGAAATTTTAATTGTTTTAAAGCATGTTGTTTTATTTAATTACATGATAGGAGTGCTTTATTTTGGAGTAAGTTTCTAAATTTTTTATTATTTAAAAAATAAAAATGTATAGATGGTCTAGATTTAATAATGTGAGATTATTGTTCGTAGTATACACAATTTAATGCATGAAACCAAACTGTTTTTAATTGTTCTTTCCATTTCAAAACTTATGTGGTATGTATGCAACTTCCACTCTATCTTGACATTACAAATTCTTAACTTTACATAAATTAAATTATTGATAAATCAAATAACACATAAATGTTTTGATGGCTATGGAAATTTATCAACCGTTTAACCTATATTGTTGTGCCAATAATAGAAGTTTACTTAACATGACATATAAAACCACATTGCAATAATTGTTTCAAAATTATTGTGATATATAATAATTTTCCATACAATAAAATATTTATTCCAAATTAATTGTTATATCTAAAATTCAATAAACAATAATTTTAAATAACATAAGTTATTATTATTTTTAATGTATTATTTAACTAAAGTCGAAAAAATATATTATTCAAGTACTACAAGTTGGAAAATATATAATATAACAAAAAATTTAAATGTCATGGAACAATAGTAATTATAAATCCCCGGATGGGGTGATAGGAGACCTGCATGAGGAAATGGAAGGGGGAAGCTTGCTACCACCCTAAGGTGGATTAGTTGGTGATGTGGCGAATGCACCCCCTTAATGAATCTGTAGTAAGTGAAAGAATATCCACCATAAATTCAAATAGGCTAAAAGGAACTAGAGGTCAATTAGCACAGTTAATGTAGCATGAATGCAACAAGGAAAATGGAGGTGGCCATTGATGGTCGTGATCGCCCCAACGAATCTCTTAGAATTATGGCCTACCAGAACGGATTACATATAGTTTTACCATCACCTCAATTGGAGAACATTTGGAATTTTCTAAGGGAGAGTCAACCCTAGAACCCTCTCTGGATTGAGTTTCCCTTCCTATTGTTCATTCTTATATGAAGGAAGGACTAGGCCCTCCCAACCTGGATATTCCTTCTTGCAACCACTTGAACCTACTATTTTTGAAGGAGATATTTGGATAAGTTGGAATTGCACCAGCTTAGATAGCATAGGTCAAGTACCTCTAGGTATCTTCCTCATAATAGTAACAAGCTATCACACACAGGAATCCTCAACCATTAACAATGAGAACATGTATCTCCTTAGTTTGGTTAATATAGACTTCCTCGGTACAAGATTGTCATGCAAGTCACAAGCGTGGAATGCTTGATCCATTCTCGAATGAGCTTGTTGTTGGGCCATGAAAATGGTATAATTCTTCTCCCTATTTCCTTAAATAAACGTTATGCTTTTAAGCAGTTTGCCTTTAATTTGTAATGATTGAAGAGAAAAAGGATAATGAAAGTGAGTTGAAGATAATATAGTTAGTTTGAGTCCTTTAGATATGGAAAAGGTTATAATTTGAGTAAATTGTTTTGCAGATCAGTCCAATCGAACGATTGTTGTTCCCTCGAGATATTGGAGCAAGATTTTGGATCAGTTAATGCCTTATTTGTGGCAAATTACAGCTCGACGCCTTAGCGTGATCGAAGAATGAAGGCAAAGGAAACTAATCCTTACTATTTGAGGATCTTATGGTTAAAAGAGAAATCCTGAGAATCTGTGGATTCTCAGGATAACTCCATATTCAGTTATTAATGTAATGTATAAGACAACAAGTGAAAAGGCAGAGGAGCTTTTTTATTATTACTTTTTCACTATATATTGCATACAACAATCTGAATTTAAACTTTCTCAAGGTCATTGTGTAAAACTCTTTGAAGTTAATGAATTCGCACAAGATCTTACCTTAGTCCTTAGTATTGAATCTATCTAAGACAGTACTCCTGGAGACCGTGGTCCCAGTCACCGTAGGTTCTACTATTTGTTATGTATCATTATTAGTTAGTTACTTTTCCACATTCACATTAGTTGTGTTTCTATTCACTTGCCTTTTCTTTCGTGGTAGGATAATCGATTGAATTATGTATCTTGTAATTCTATTATGCATTTCCTGAAATTGCTTATTGGATTGCGTTACATAAATGAAAGGTTTGAGTTTGTGAATTCCATAAGTTATCTTTAAGAAGTAAGACTTTTAAGCATTCATGTGATTTACTAGTCTTCCTTATGCGTAGGATTTGTTGAAGGATGGATATAATGGTTGATGAATTAAAATAGTTTTCTTTCATAAGATTGTAATTGTAGGAGTAATTTCTTGTTGTCATCATTTGTCTCTACAACGATTGAATTAGGATAATGTTTAATGTAAGTTTTATGTAGCAATAATTTTACACTCTTTCATAATCTAAGAATCTATTCTTGCATATATTATGTCGATAGCCTTGAAATAAGAGACGAATCCCAAGTTGATGAGATCAATGAAGGTAGGATTAAGTTGATTTTAAAGAGTCATCTTAATGCCCAACATTTTGGTGCCATTGCCGAGGAGGTTGTCAAATTATAGGTTGTATCTCTAGGAGGCTAGGTATTGAAGATGGAAGGTAAGAATCTACGCATGTGACAAGTAAAAATCTTGCGCCTAGCACCCACTTTCGGTTGATACGATTAGGTTATGTAAGTTTGTATGACTAAGAAAAAGAATAAGAATCAGGTAGTAACAAAGCATAAGCCAGTATCAAAAACCACAAAAACCCAGGGGTCGGTGAACCTTAGGAGAGTGACCTTCATCGACGAAATTACTCGAAAAGCTGAATCTCAAGCATCAGTAGGACCCCAAACAATATCTAGGAATTGCTCTACCGTAATCCCTCAAGTAGCAGAATCACCAACTACATCTCATGTTGAGATTCACAATAAAACTAAAGGATCTGAGCAAAACTTCCAACGCACATTTATTCAACACTCCAGTCCTTCACAAGAGGGAAATTCTTGCAATTTGAAAGAAGGAGAAGGAGAAACCAGTGGAGTATATTCATGATCCTTGGGGTCAGGATCTCCTATGATCTCGATAGAAGAGAAACTGCCAAAGATCCCAAACTTATGCAGCATAGTAAAACCCCCTCAAGAGCCAAATAATATCCATAACTTCCCTGCTCAAATAACACCCCCTGATCAAGAAATCCCTAAAAATTACTAGCATATTTTTTATCAGAGGGCAACCCAAGGGCAACAAAACCAAACTTCGACATTGGAATATCCTATTGTCAACCCAGTGGCTAATGCCCTTGATCAAGTGCTCATAAATCAAAGTGTCAGAATCTTGGTGAGTTTAGCTTCAGATCGAAGAGCTCATCATTCTAAATCTAATGGTATGAATGAAACTCAAATCTGAGTTCGTATGCAGAAGTTAGAGCAAGTCAAAATTCAAGTTTGACTTGCCTACATGGCAGGATTGGGATGTTGTGACAAGGTCTTCAGTGAATGAGGAGACGCCAAGTGGTAGCCCGCAACTAACCCTCGCATATCGCATATCATAGTGGTAGGTGGATCAAGCTAAGAATCGGCCCCTAGGCAGAGACGATTGCGATTTGTGATATTGCATATCGTAGGAAAGGATCAACGAATAAATATCGACCTCAGCCCCGGAAAGGTTTGGAGTTGCTATGCAATGCGATCACATATTGCAACCGAAGTAGCAACAAGAATCAGCCTTGACGCAGTTTGTGTTTTGATAGTGATAGACCCTGGACGCGATAGGTTTTTATGTTACAGTTTAATCCCTGACGAGTCCGTGATATTGCAATTGCAATGTTCCACCATGTTAACAAGACCTTCTACCCGCCTATACTAACCATTTGCGATTTGCAATACGGCCAACAGGATATAGCCCACTATGCGATGAATTTCTCACTCCGTTAGTAGATTTTGGAGCGGAAATGGGGTTTTGGGTCAGTTTTTGAGCATTTTGTGGAACAAATAGCAGGAGAACTGGGAGAAGTCATAAATTCTTCAATTCTTAACTGAATGTGATGCAAAAAGAGGCTACATAGGCATTTTTGAGTATTTTGAACTCATGGAGACAGGTTGCAGAGGCATCTGAGCATTGTAGACACACTATTGTTGTAATTTGAGCATAATAGAGAGACCCAAGCCATTGGAAGCTCAACCAAGGAGACGTAGCCCAGGAGGGGTGAACTCCTTTATCATGTGCTTGATGTGTGTTGTATTTTGATGTTCATTGTTGTTATTTTGTTGTTGTTCAACATATGTTTTTATGTTAAATTGTTTATAACATTTACATAAGAAACTCTCTTGGGAGTCAGTTAATTAGGAAAAAGTGTTGAATCCTTAAGCACTTGATAAGCAAATGATAAGCATCTTGGGTTTTTTTCTAAATGGAGAATTAGCACAATATTACTAATCTGCTCCATTTTAGATCAATTTGGTATCAGAGCATTGGTTTTTTCTTACAAGATTTTCTTTGTGAAAGAAGGATTTAATTGTTTGCAAGTTTATGTCATGCTTACAAGGTTAAAGCTCAAAAGAGGTGAAGGAAAGCTGGTTGAAAGCCCTAAAGTTGGATCAAGTGGAAGAAGAACAAGGTTGCCAAAGTATTCTACACAAGTACATCCTCAAGTTGCAAAAGTTGCAGTTGAGACTCCAACACGAGTACAACCTCAAGTTGTAGTTGAGACTCCAGAGGTCATGTCTCATGAAGGAGAACCTATCATGACAGAAGATGAGAAGACCTTCAGAAAGGATCTCTTTGATATGACAAAGATGGTTAAGGTCCTCTATGAAGAGAGGAATAACAGATTGCAAGGAGAAAGTTCCAAGCCTCCCAATGGAGAAGGCTCTTCAGGAGGAGGTAATGGAAAAGGAGGTAATGGGAATGGAGGCAAACCTCCACCATCTCCACCATCTTCTTCATCTTCTTCTTCAAAAGCATCTTCACACTCTTCCGCTAATACCACCGCTACTCATACTCATCATCATTCTTCGAAAGGAACTGGTAAATCACTTTTTCTAAAGCTTGATTTTAAATTCGAATTACCTATGTACAATGGTGAAGTGAATGCAGAGAAGCTAGATAACTGGATTAGTCAATTGGAGGTATATTGTAGAATTCAGAACTTTCAAGAGGATGATATCAAAATTTAGTTGGCTTCATTGAGAATGGAGGGTGCAATTCTTGTTGGTGGGAAGCAAGGACTCAAGACGAGATCAAAAAACATGGTAAGATCTCTATTACTTGGTATGATTTCATTGTTGCTATAAAAAGACAGTTCTACCCTTTAGCTCATATGAAAAACGCTATCATGAATTGGAAAAATTTCAGATAGTTAAAAGGTCAAAATGTGTAAGAGTATACTCAAGAGTTTAGGAAAAGAGCTCTTATGCTAGGAGTAGACTTACAATCACAAGATACCCTGCTAAAATACATAGGAGGGTTGCATAACTATCTTCGACACACCATTCTTATGTTTAGTCCCACGAATTTTGATGAGGTTTGTGTTCAAGCTACACACCTCGAAGCAAGAGGGGAAAATGTACAAGAAGAAGTTAAGAAAAATCCATTTGAGGATAAAGAGAAAGGAAATCGTTTCAAAGGAAAGAAAAATGCATCCATTAAAAAGGAAGGAGAGAAACTAATCTATAAACATTGTTCCAGACAAGGTCACGATGAAGCTCACTATTGGAAGCTTCATCCCAAAATGAAACCAAAGAAATTCAACAACGAAGGAAAAGAAAATAAAACTGCAATCACTCAAGAAGAGGATTTTGGATCTGAAACGGGTGATGAAACGAAAATCATAGCCATGGGGTTCCAAGGAAAGGAATACATTCTCAACACTAGTTCTTGAGGCTCGAAAAATGAAACTCCAAATGAAAAGAGGAGAATAGAATTGTTTCACATAAGGGTAATATCGAAACACCACAAGATTGATACGTTGTTTGATAACGAATCTCAAGCCATTCTTATCTCAAAAAACATTGTCAAGAGTTTAAATCTAGAAATTGTTCCACATCATAAACTGTATCCGCTTGGATGGGTATGTGAAAATGCACAATTGCAGGTTACGAGGAAGTGTAAACTGAGATTCACAATCACTACAAAATTCATAGATGAAGTGGAGCTTGACATTGTTCCGTTAGATATATGTGGCATCGTTCTGGGCAACCCATATCTTTATGACAAAAAAGTTATTTTCCATCGGCATTAAAACAAATATCACATATTCAAAAATGGAGTAGAGCATATTGTGAGAACCAACAAGAAAACAAATCTTTCTCTTGTTAATACAAGTCAGATGAAAAGACTGGTGAATTCGAGCAAGAATCTTATGCTTCTCATGATCAAACCCGAGAAGGATATTGATTAGGAAGCGTTTGATGGTTGTAATTCAATTTTGAAAACTGATTTGGTTGACTCTATTAACGAATTTGATGAAAGTTTTCAAGAATCAAAGGGATTGCATTCCAAGAGGGGAATCCAACCTGAGTTACAATTGCAACAAAAGTGTCTTTTTCCTAACATTGGTATGTATAGGATGTCAGTGATGGACATCGCAGAAGTTAAGGTGCAAATCCAAGGATTGTTGAATAAAAGGATCATTCAGCCTACGCCTTTACCATGTGATGCATCTCTTGTTTTGGCGCCCGAGAAGAATGGTAAGCATTTCCTTGAAATGGATTTAAGAAGTAGTTTTCATCAAAGTAGAGTTGTTAAAGGAGATATAGGGAAGATGACATTCAAAACCAAGCAAGTTTTGTTTGAATGGATTGTTATGCTTTTCGATCTTTGCCATGCTCCTACTACTTTTACACATATGAAGAAAGATGCGTTGAAGCCATTTCTAGACAGGATAGTCTATTTGAATGACATTTTCATTTTCAGAAAATTTCATTATGAACCTGTCATGTTGGATAAAACTTCTTTGA